>CM076574.1:527300560-527372049 GCA_034641835.2 Pinus albicaulis | reverse complement strand
TGCTTGATCTTCCTTCTAGCGGTTAAGCCTTTTCAGAAGGACCTGCTCTGAAACCAATCGTTGGAAAAATACTGCGAGGGGGGGTGAATCAGTATTTAGGATTTACTCAGATATTTTTACTTTTTCATTCTTTAATAACCAATACGCTACTTTAAAGAACCAGAATCGCGTATATACGCGGATACCCTTTACTGAACTCGCGTATGCACAGAGATATTAATAAACAATCAATTCTTCACTTAGATCCTTGCATGTATTCATTCATCAGATGTTTATATAGCAGTAGACATGTGCAGTAATAATAGAATGAAACATCACACAAAAGCATCACACATGAACACCATGATTTTTAGGTGGAAACCCAAGTTGGGAGAAAACCACCGCTGCCATTGTCTCAGCCTTCAATATTTTATTATAGAGAAAAACTTCTGACAATCATGTACTGGTGCAGACTTATACCAGTACGTAGGCACCCACCTGCAGAAGGCTACAACCTTCTCTTGTTTACCAGCTTCACCTGGAAGGGAGCTTCAACCCCCTGCTCTCGTTTACCAGTCTCACCTGGAAGGGAGCTACTACCCCCTGATATTAGCACCAGCCTCTGCTGACAGAAGGCTTCTATTATCAGACTAAAGGCTTCAACCCTGAATTCCACTACAGACCACGTTTCATCAATTTTCAAACTGGATCAAACAGCTCCAACACAACCCTTCACTTATCAACAAACATACTTTGCCCAATGCTTCCAAACCGAACAGTGAAACCACTGTAATCAGCATATCAAAGATAACCCAAACTTCAGAATAAGTATGCAGAAACACATTCAACCATGAGAAACCATCAGTTTAGATATCATACGCGCTTTTATTTAGATGGATCCATGTATATACGCGCTTTCACTGAAGACAACCTGCGTATACATTCGTGCAACTTTTTGGAAAAACCCTAACAGGTCATACGCGCCTTTGTTGAAATAGATCCGCGTATATACGCGCCTTCAGTGAAGCGAACCTACATATGATCTATAAAATATAAACTTTGCAGAATAGACCAGATCTATGAACTTACCCAGATTTCTTCAACTTCTTCAACATATTTGCGCCAGGTCTTCATCACTTCTTTTCAGATCATCCAAGAGTTTCTCCATTTCAAGATCTAGAGATCTTGGACCTTCATAATGTTCATAGATACATTATAGAATCAGATCTATCAATTAAAAACAAAGTTCCACCATGCAGATATACTTCAGAGTGAAGTATACATTAAAGCCGAGACCCTTCCTCTACTTTGCACAATGAATTTCTTCTCCTTATATAGGTTTACCCTTTATCAATACCATGGGTCAAAACCACATTACTTTCGATGGTATTTCTGGGCAGGGTCACATAGACGAATCATTACTCAATACAATGGGTCAATACCATGGTGGTTACCCCTGGTTTTTCACTTTATGAGCGTTTTTTCACATACGCGACTTGGCACGTTATTTCCCGCGTGCATACGCGACTTCTCCTAGACAAATCCGCGTATGCCTTGAGACATACTCTTTTCATCATAGATCTAGCACATACTGAATTCCTTTCTTCTTTACCTTCTGTACTCATTGTAGATACATCATTTGACAAGTTCATCAAGACATATTCTATCAAGCACAACTTCATCAAGTATGTTGCCATCATCTTCATCAAGTGGGTTGCCATCAAGGACAAAACTCAGCATCATATTGCCAATAGAACCACATCATAACCATGATGAAGTAACCTTCATTAGTCAAACTAGAAACACTAAAGATGAAATGGACTTCTCATCAGAAAAAATGGAGTTGATTGGACCTCACTTTCGATATGATCTGAAGCAAGATCCTTCTAGATTAGTTACAACTATTGCAGTAGATTTCTGAAGGTGAGAATACCCCTACAAGGTCTTCTCCATGCCAAAACACCTTCCAGAACTACTTCGAAACCCTAATTGATCAATACACCTTTTGTATAAAACATGAAAAAACATTCCTTATATGTGCTCAAATCATAAATTATAGGTCACCATTGGATTCAGACATCCAAAAACCCCCAAGTGGACTCTTTCTGAGCTCAATTTGGTCAAAAACTCAAAACGATATGCTAAAAAGCCTGATCGATCCATACACCCTTGCTCTCAAGACTACAAAAATACTACTTATATGTGATAAAATGAAAAATTATATGTTGCCATTGGATTTAGAATATCGAAAAACCGCTAAGTGGACTCTTTCTAAGCTTAATTTGTTCAAACATTCAAAAAGATATGCTCAAAATCTTGATTGATCCATACACCCTTGGTCTTAAACCTGTAAAGAGACTTTGTAGATGTGTTCAAATTAGAAATTATAGGTCACCATTGGATTCAAAACATACAAAAACCCATAAATTGACTCTTTCTGAGCTCAATTTGGCAAAAAACTCCAAAAGATATGAGCTCCAAAGCTCTCCCATGAACTTGATTGTTAACCATCCTACAAATTCGACCTTATATAAAACTTTCCTACAAATCCACCTAAAAATCACTAAAGGAGCTACAAATTCACTAACCACCAGTGCATTTTTTTGGATAGTTAATTCTGCCACTAACTCCTAAACGCGTCATTTAACAACCTTAAATAGAAATTTTGGTTCTTTATATAAAAATAACCATTGTTGGCTTATTGGTAAGGCGCTTGATTTGTGGACATGAGGTTGAAAGTTTGAATACCATGGAGGCTAGTGTTGCTGATATAATAATTTTGGCCTATGGTGGGGTGCCATGTTGCAACTCATGACTGCGCGATGTGGAACCACTTCATTGGTCCACCACATGCAGTCACAGACCAATAAAAATCACCCAAATTCAATAAATCACAGGATGCCAAGCATCAGAGCTTGGTTGGATCATACCTATATGGTCACCCTGCTGGCTCAGTAGTACGATCAACCCAATCAACTTCCCAGTCAACTAACCTGCTCAAATTTTAGATGTTTGGCCAAACACTCAACATGTGATAACTTGAGCATACAATGTCTGATTTGGGTGAAATGAATGTCATTGGATTCAGAATGACGTTGGCGCTAGTTTCAAGACTTTCTGGTCACTTTCATTTTCGAGTTAAAAACTGATCACCTGATCATTGGATGAGCAAGATATAGTATGTAATTTCACTCTCAACTATAGAGGTGAAATACATGAGAACATATCATGCATGCAAGAAATTTTTATGGTTACATATTTTTTTTTTTAAGTATTGGGTATGTAAAGAAATATTTAAGGTTAGATTTTTTTAATGAGAGTGTTATATTTCTAGCAGTGAACCTAGCATATTATTCCAAGACAAAGAATATTAATGTTCAATGTTACGTTGTGAGAGACATGGTTGAAGGAGAAAATGTGATCATGGTGAAGGTGAATATTGTGAAGAATGTTTCTGATTCATTGACATAGTCCATTAGTATTGATAACTTGTATTGGTGTACAAAAAAAATGGGTGTTGTTTCCTTGGAAATATGATCATGTAATCTTAGGCTCCCATATATACAAAGAAAACAACAAGTGATAGATTTTTGAGTATGTGCTATATAATTTTCCTGATTATCCCCATGTGTTGTACATATTAATCAAGGGATTTTGGGGTGGGATGTGATAGGCACACCTTTTCTCGTGGTTTGGGGGTGGGCCTCCTAAAAAAATAGGGTGGACTTTTGGTCCATTTTTTATGGATTTTGCTCATGAATTTTCAGCCCAAAATTTTATAATAATAATCAAACAATCAAGGTTGCATTATAATTCTTTTTATCCATGTAATCAAGCATTCCACCCTCCTTCCTAAGGGAAGAAGAAAGAAATTATTCAGGGATCAAGGCCATTCAACAACAAGTCTTGAAGCCATTACAACAATATACTTGGTATGAGCTCAACATGTCACTTTGGGGAATTGAATATGAGTGGGGAGGATAACAATCATTCCTCCTGACCACGCAAGATAAAACAAATTTAAAATGAAGGTTCTAATCTAATTTGCATCAACATATTATGACTTTTGATGTGACAAAATCATAAATATTATATTGTAAATGATGAAGTTATACAATGAGTGTTAGATGTGCAAATCTAGACATTTTGTTGGTTCTCCTTATTAAGGCCCTTTGTCGGATAAATATTTGAATATTATGTATGATTGCTATTATTCATTTTTCTATTCATAAATAATTTGTGTATGCATTACTTTACTAGAAACTTTAAAACTTACACTTCTTACTCATGATAATGAGACCTCAAAATATTTTTTTCATAGTTTGAATAGTAAATACCCTAAAATTAAATAACACATTAGTATATGAAAGGGTGAATTAGTAGTAGCTACATGAGAAGGAGAACTTGAAATCATTTAATTAGGTGGATATGAAATCACATAATATATTAAGACCATGAAATCCCCTAAGGAATTATTGAGTAAAAAATTGGTTTGTGTTTAGAACTAAGTGAGAGTGGACATTTCAAAGTGAATTAAGGTGCTAATAGAAAATAACTTATTATCTTGAGGGAGATGCTTGACATGAAAGTGTCAAAAGGTGATGGTAAAGGAAATCATTTATCAATAGGGAATAACAAGCCTAAAGATTTAAATAAATCACTTGTTTTATTAGTTGGTTGTTATGTGGGATTTACAATTGCGAACAAAAGAATCTCCCCTAAGTTTGGTGGCCAACTTAGAACAACAGGGAGACAAGGAACACAATGCTTTCCTTAAATTAAATAGATGGTGGAATGAAGCCTACTTGGAATTTGTTACATTCTTCTCTCCTTCTTCAGCTTGAATGCTCCAATTCCAACTCCAATTGCCAAAATTAGAACTTACACAGTCAGATAACACAAGCCAAGAAACCATGAGATCCATGCAGTATCATCTAAGTAATCTGTTCAATACATCAACATCGTATTGAAATATATGAAATAACAAAATCACATATAGGAAAACGAGGAATTATTTTCATTAATATAAATGGAAGGAGATTACAACCATAAATAAGTGTTGATATTGTATAAGAGATCCTCCAAGTTGTATTGTCCTTTCCTTGTCACAATGTGCACCTCTAATCACCCTAAATGCATGGAATAATACCTCTCACCACAACAACATAAGGGTAGAATCACTCTTCCAAAGACAATCTCTTGCATATGGAAGGTTGTAAATATATAGAGGAGTGGGGTAAGTTGGGAGTTCTTATCCAATTACCAATCTAAGTTTTTAGATCCACCTTTGATGGGAGGATGGGATCAAAGGATAACAGATGGAAACTCCAAAGAGGGATAGGATAAGATCTAAATGTTTTATCTAAGGTAGATGGTTGTAACAAATTATGGAAGCTTCTAGAAGAGGAAGATTCTGGAAAATATCTCTTTTTCTCGAATTTATAGAACCAACATAGGTGCAAAGGGGAGAAACCTGTAGGTGATCAATGCAGAACACAGTGGAGCAACTGTAGGTGAACGCTATCCAAAAGGAGGCCAGGGAGCATTGGTCCTAAAAATAGCTCAAATTATGTAGATTCAGGAATAAATTCTAGGAAATGGAGGAATACTTAGGGCTTTGTGCAATTATGTTGACAAGTGGAAATATGATATTGATTGATTCCATTAGGAGGCTAGTTGATTGGATGTGAAAAAATGGCCTATAACAGATTTCCCCCTAAAGCGCAAAGTCAGAAATGATGATTGATGACGTAAGTGCTTTACCTTATGACAATTCGGGATCAAGAACAACCAACGAGCTTCATTTGTTACGATGGATTTTTATCAACACATATTTTTTATGAGGGTTACTCAACACATAAGCTAACATAACATGTAAAATGATAAAAAATATGCACCCATAGATACAAATAGTGAACCCATAACTAGATGACTATCTTTATGATGATAGCCATTATACATTGTGATATTTGTATAACTCCTTAAATCGCAGCCCAGATGGAATAAATTATATTCATGTTCTTCTATCTTGTTCACACGACTAAAAAATGTACGAGCCTATTCATGTGAATCAATGACTTGAGTCTGAACATGGTAGTCAACATCTGATTACCATCAAATGATGTAAGCCATTAACAGACGCGAGAGAAACCACCGATGATGTTAATGGATCTCAAGGTGCTATAGTAAAATCCATACGATGTGAATAAATGATTTGATGTCGAACACTACACAAAGTATTTTTGTCGAAGGCCAATGATGTAAAATTGTCGCCAAGAGTGAGGAAAGTTTCCATTAATGCATGTAAGAACCAAGGTACGAAAGGGGTGTTTCAAATTCAACTTCTTGGATGATGTGATGATGTTGACAGGAAACAACCCGTTCTAGGAGGGCTTTGATGTATCCCTCATCAAGAACATGAAATGGGTATCATGATTGAGACCGAATGATGCTGATATGGAATTAGATCAGCAAAAAAAAACATGGAATAAAGACTTAAGATTATTGGGATATCAAATGAATGGCTTCTCTTGAACACACTGATGACACTAAATGGAATTGGCAACATTGACAAAAAACCAAAATGGAGGCTCTGAAAACTTATGATCAGATGAAACACACGAATATTGGCAAACCAAAAAGGCACAAATATGAAGTGGAAGAGTGTTGTGTTCAAGAGTGAATCAGTGTCATTACAAAATGAAATACCGTATTTTCCCAATTTCCTCAACCATATTGGTCAGTAAATGTTCATTTTTTAACAAGAGTGATGAGGATAACATATGCTTGATCTATAAGTTCATCCTTCAGATGAATCCCTCTGAGTATTTCTAACAAACCCTAATAAGGATTGGTTCATCTTTGTCATGTTCGACAATTCCATCGTTGCTTAATGTTTTAATGAGTCCAGTGAAGGTAAAACTCAACATTTTTTTCATGTCTAGAGAGTTTGAAAAAGAGGTGAAAAAGAAAACTCTAGATGTCCCTTTTGATATGTAGTTTCTTGATTTTGTAAAGGTAGAAAACAATACTCAAGAGATCCTCTTAGCCATGTTTTACTAAGGTATTCTTTTTTCGTAAATAGTCTATCTCAACCCCGAAAAGGGTTAAACTTATGCTGAGTAGATGTATTTTCATTTACTTTAATGAGTTCGAAAAGACAACTTCTTGATAATATTTTAACATTTTGCGAGTCTGAAAAGAGATGAAAGAAGACTCCAAGGGGTTCCTTTTTCGTAGGTTTATAGAGCCCGAAAAAGGGATAAAAGTATTCTCCTTAGTCAAAATAACATGTTTAAAACATGATAAAACACTGTTAACATCTATAGACCTGCTGAAAACATCAGAAAAAAGGATTAAACATACCTGTTTCATAGTAAAAATGAGGCATATATAGGTCAAATAAATATGAATAAAACAATGAAAAAAATGACCATAAATACTCAAAATGACTATTCATTTTGCCATTTCACATTTTCCTTCAACAGTGAGAATTTTGGAGCACTTTTTCCCTTGATCTTATACATCTGATTGCAGCCAATCCAGTGGACCAATTTGAGTACCATTTCTTCCAGGTAGCAGCTAAAACCCTTATCTTTCTTTTTGATGGACCATTTTTATGATTTCATGCCAATTTTTTGAGGTTTTGAGGGCCCTGGGTTCAAAAAACACACCCTAAGACCAATGCACCCCCTAGTATCGAAATATTCATTGCACCTATGAAAACTTCCACTGATTTGAGAGGTGAAATGCTCTTTCATGCACTACTGGGGTACGTTGGGAGCAAACTGCTAAGTTTTTTATCAGGTTCCCCTCAAATTTTGTCATATTTTTTTCATGAAAAGGAACCTAATGAATTCGTTGTTGATGTTTCATGTGTTCATTAGCATAAAATGGAATTCATTTGGAAAGAAAGAGAACATGGAGAACATGATTGAAATGCATTAAATGATCCTGCTACCATCCATGCACTGAAAAATTATGGATTTCTAAAATTATTCTGGCTTCTTGGCAAGAAGGCAACAGATGGAGTTGTTGAAATATCTTATTTTTTGATGGGATGTTCACGTACAAGCATTCAGTTTCAGGGAACATATGCCCCAGATAAAGTTAGAATATATCTACTTTCTAAAAGGTTTATCCAAAATCAGTTCCTCCATCTCTCTCCAAGGTGGGAGAAGTGGTGGGAAGACCGCGAAAGATTATATCACTACCTATTTCAGACCTTGAGCCCAACCCCTTAGGGATGGAAAGATAAATATAAAAGATGTGACCTAGTTAACTTTGAGAATGATCTTATATATTGTTTAGTCAATTTAGTGTCCTAAATTCTTAACATAAACTATCGACCAAGGCTAGTAAACTGATGAAGTGTAATGCACTATATGTGCCTAAGTGTCCATTTTTCCTACTTCGTTGTTTTAAGGTTTTGTTGATGTTTTGGGAGTTTTTATATTTTGATCTTTAGATTTCTATTCTAAATTAGAAAGATGAGATTAAATCTATTTAACAAGGAAGGAAAAATGAAATGTTTGTCAAATGAATTTAAAACAAAGTTTTATTTGTCTATTTTCTAATTAAGAAATGATGAGAGCTAGAAATCCTAATCCATGGATATTGCAGCTTTAATTGAAAATTCAAGAAATGAAAATGACTAATAACTCAAACATTACAACTAAATCTAATTCATTTAATTGAGATTTATTGGAAGAGCTTTTGAAAAAGATCAAGTGTAGTGTAATGAGGATCTCTATGACATGAAATAAAATGTTGAAACAACAAATAACTGAAACATTACAAATAAATCCAATTCATTCAATTGAGATTTATTGGAAGAGCTTTTGAAAAATATCAAGTGTAGTGTAATAAGGATCTCCTATGACATGAAATAAAATAATGAAACAAATAACTCAAACATTACAACTAAATCCAATTCATTCAACTGAGATTTATTGGAAGAGCTTTTGAAAAAGATCAAGAGTAGTGTAATGAGGATCTCCTATGCCAGACAATTACTGTATCTATAAGTCACTAACCATTTTAATTTAAGACTCAAATGCTCTTTACTTGGTCGAGCATAGTAACTATTAACTATGAAAGACAAGAAATGAAACCTAGGCAATCACTGTTCTTATAAGTCACTTATCTATTATTCAATAGCTTTTACTTAGTTTGATCTAGCAATTGCAAATTATGAAAGCAATAACAGAAATGAAACCTAAAAAATTACTGCACCTATCAGTCACTATCCATTCATCAACATACTTTACTTAGTTGGATACAATAATTGCAAACTATGAAAGCAGTAAAAAAAAAATACAGAGAAATGCTAAACAAAAACTAGAATAAACTTAGCTAGAAAACGTATGAAACCTCCTCGAATAGCAGGGGCCCTCTGCTACCAATTCGGTGTAATCCTTTAGCTCCTTAAAATTGTAATCAAAACAACATCAAGGCTAATCTCCTTTTATTAAAATAGTGCTTGAAAAACAGAGTATCACTAAGATTCTGAATGAGTTATCAACCGTCCTTTCTCGGTTCTATAGAGCTTAATTTATATGAAAATTCATAACTAATATCGAACAAAAATAGGTACAGGTGTAATCTTCTAATCAAAATTGAATTGAGACTCTTTTGAGACTCGTCATTTGCTGCAAAGAAAATCAGGAGTCCTAATTCTTGTAGAAAACAGTTTCTTTGACACCCGCTTTGACTATTGGATTAGACACCTCCAATTGTCGATTTAGTCCTCGTGGATAGGAAGGAATCATGTAGGGAATATTTGAGAACTGCCCGTGTACGCCTTTTCTCCAATTGGCACCTGCATCATACTTAAACATAAAAACAGCTGTGGAACGCTTGACTGGCTACAGAATGCCTGTATTATGTGGCTAAACTGTTCAAAATTATTAAAACAAAAAAAATCACGAAAATACGACATGTTAATCATTTGTATGTAACCTTTAAGCAATCTTAATCATTCTTCATTGATTTTTAGGCTTATGAAGTGATAAAGAAATGATGAAATGAAGTGAAGGTTTGCAACAGAGAAGATAATTTTAGGGCTCAACATACCCCCACTGCAAAAATCTTGCATGTCCTCATGCAATTCCATCAAAATTTTATTCCATGTGCTCTAAAACGTCTACTAGAACATATAGCCTTATCTTTCTGCTTCTTTTGGTGGTCAGTGTCATTCTGGGTTTTCTCATAAATAATTTGAACCTAATATTTATGAGAGCCCTATTCAGTTTCTTATTTCTCTTATTTAGCTTCCTGTTTTCTTTATGCAGTGTACCCAATTGCAGAGTGAGAGTATCATTCATAGCATTCTTCAATTTAATTTATTCTCTCAAGATTTCATTCTAACTTTTGATATGTCCGTTCATTATCTCCAATTCACAGTTATATTTTCTTAAGGTTTCTATTGGAGGTTCTTGTGGACTGAGGGATCTTTCTTGCTTTTTTGAGGGCTTTCTTTCCAGAGATTCCACATAATCATAGATTTGCTGTTGAGTTGGGTCTATATCAGGAGTTCTTCTATGAGGGTCTTCTTCAAACTGATGTAAAGGAGATGTATCAATTGGTGTTTTAACTGAAGTTTCTTCATCTTCAATATTTATAATTCATGTGTTCTTAACCAATGTATTTTTCATTATTCCTTTGAGTCTAGAACTTCTCCTTAACTTTGGTGGATTTTAATTTTCTTCATCAGTATATTTACTTGTTATCTTCTCTTTTCTCTTGACCCTAATCTATTTCCTAATCTTTGTCAACTTTTCAGAGATCAATTCTTCACTCTCTTCTTGTGATAATGTATCATGTTTATTTTCAACAGCCTTATCAGTTTTTCTTCTCTTGCATCTTCTAACAGTCTCGTCTTTAGATGATGTTTCCTCTAGCTCTTGAAAATGATTCCTTAAAAGAAACTCTTCCCAGTTATCTCCTATTTTCTTCAAATGGAATTCAATTAAAATTTTAACTAAACCAGGTGGTGTAGAGTACTTTCTAGAAATTGGACTCTTTTTTGAACATTGGAAGCCATTCTTTTCAAGCTATTAAGCAAGAAGAAAGGTAGATTTATTTCTCCATCATTTAAGAAATTCATCAACAACCTGATATGATAAACATACATTGTACCAAATCTACCTTCACATGTTATAATTTTTTGCAAAATTAATAACATGTTTCTCCATTTAATTTTTAAAGCTGTGCTCGGAATTCCTTTTCTAAACACTGTAATGTCCATACCATGGTTCTTCAAAATTTGTTTCCAAGACTCATTATAAAACTCCTTATTCTTGAACCAGCATTCTCCTTGTCTTCACAATTCCATGGCTTCGGCTACAAATGATTCTGTTATGGTAAACTTAATGTCTCCAATTTCCACTTCCGATCCATCAAATGATATAGCAAATGATTTTGTAATTTCTTTATGGAACCCATTGAATTTTTATACAAAACGCAACCACCCAACTTGCTGTAATAGCCCTTTAACTTGTGGGTATCCTTCTAAGTATTTCACTCCAATTGGTTATGTTCTCACAATTAGCCCCATTTCTTCTCTGTACAGATTAATTCCTTTCTTAAGCTGTAGGGTCTGATGCTCTATTTCTGATCCTGTGTCTGAAGAAATAGTAGTTGCTGAAGGATGTCTCACCCTTAAAATGACTCTATGTTCCTGCAGATGAACTAACTGTAGGATGTAATGGTAGTGAGTGAATGAGGTGGTGAACGAACAAGGTGATGGGAAAATGATGAAAAATGTTGAGGGTTTGATATAGAATGAAATAGCTGTGAAGAGATTTATGATTATCTTCGGAATCATAACTAAATGATACGATCTTTTAAAGACGTGGCCTAATAGGTCACATCTAAGATTTTGACCGTTAGTCATTTAACTAATGATGAACCGTTATGGAGCGTAGGGTAAGGGATATGGTCGAGGTGTTTTATGATGAAGTAAGATCAATTCGAATGATAGATTTACTTAGGAGACATATGATTAAGAATATTGTATCTTTTTCATGTTTTTATATTTTTGTTATCAAAATAACTTTGCACAATTTATCTCAGACCTTCTTGACTTTGTTGCTTGTTGTGTTTGTCCTTCGTTTGTGGAAATGTTGATCTTTTAAGCTCCATAGTCTCCTTTGATTATCATCCTTTATTTTATTGAAGTAGGCTATAGAGTCGGATTAGCTGCAGAACAGAATTGGCTACAGAATAGACAACTGTAGAATGTACCTATCAAAATATTATGAAATATGGATATGGAATGGAATGAGATGGAACATGAGTGTGGAATGGAATGTAATGGAAACATGAAATGGAGTGAAATGTGAGTATGGGATGGAATGAAATATGAATGAAGTGAAGTATGGAGTGATAAATGAACCTGCAACTTGTGATTTTATGAATATTTAGTTGCAAAAAAAGAAAAATTGAAAGTATAGGATGTCAGAAAAATTATGATTTTCGCCCTGCACTTTCTGCATAAATATGCCAATCACTAATTGGTTTTCATATTTATACTTTTTTTTAATTTTAATTTTAATTTTATTTATTTATTTATTTATTTAAATCATTGAAGAAAAATACAAACAAAGTTATTGAAGAAGAAGGATTCTTCTTCACTAACTTCATATCAATGTTATCTTAGAATTTTCTTACAAATTCTTCTCTTGAAAGTGGTTTATGATACAATTTCAGCCTGTGTCCATTTACAAGAAATGATACCTTTCCTTTATCTATTTTTCTGATCTTTATTGCTCCATTTTCAAATATTTTCTCAATTTCATATGGCCCAAGCCAATGGGTTTGAAATTTACCTTGAAAATCCTTGAATTTTGAATCAAACAAGAGTGCCTAGTCACCTTCTTTAAATTTATTTTCTTTAATATATTTATAGCGCCATCTAGACCTTTTTTGTTGGACTATGATTTCTCTTTGGACTGCATCTTGTCTGATCTCATCCAGTTCATTAATTTTCTCCAGTCTGTGCTTCTGTCAAATCAAGTCCTAGTTGGACTTCCATCTTCAACGTGTGGATCTGAAACTCTATGGGAAACAGGACTTGTTTTCCATAAACAAGTTCATAAGGAGTGTGTCATGTTGTGTTTCTCCATGTACTTCTATAGGCCCATAAGGCTTCAGGAAGCCTTTCTGCCCAATCTCTTCTATGTAAATGAACAGTCTTTGTAAGAATCCCTTCAATCACCTTATTGGTAGATTCCACTTGGCCATTTGCTTGTGGATGGTAGGGAGTAGATTTTCTGTGCCTGATTTTATACTTTTCTAACAATTTCTCCACCAAATTTGATGTGAATTGAGCTCCTTGATCTGTAAAAATTTCTCTTGGGACACCAAAATGAGTAAAAATATCCTCAAAAAGAAAATTAACTACAGATACTTCATTAGTAGAAGGTAATGCCTTGGCTTCTACCCATTTAGTAACATGATCAATGCAAACTAGGATATACTTCTTTTGTTCTGATGGAGGATAAATAGGTCCTACAAAATCCAAAGCTCATTTCTAGAAAGGTTCAATATGTACCAGAGGTTGTAATGGCATTTTACTTGAAAGAGAAGGTTTCCCTACCCTTTGGTAGCTGTCACATATTTTTACATATTCTTTTTCATCTTTAAAGATGGATGGCCAATAATATCCTAGATGAAGGATCTTATAAGTTGTCCTCTTGTCAGCAAAATTTCCACCACAAGGTTCATCATGACATGCCTTAAGAATCTCAGGCATCTCATCCTCCCAAACACACCTTTTGATAATAAGGTCTGGACCTGTCCTGTATAATTCATTAGCAATCAATGAAAATTTTTCACTTTCACAAATGATTCTTGTTTTGTCTCTTGCATTCATAATTGAAGGAAATTTTCTTGAAACCAAATAATTGGCAATGTCTGCAAACCAGGGAATTTGAGTAGTTATTGCAAAGAGATATTCATCAGGGAATTTATCTTCAACTGGAGTATTGTCTTTAATGTTTTGGAGTCTAGATAGGAAATCAACCACTGTAATTTTTTTCTAGGCCTATCTAGAATGGTGATGTTGAATTCTTGTAAAACCAATAACCATCTTATGACTCTGCCATTAGTGATTGATTTATTCATTAAATACCTAATTGTAGAGTGATCTGTGTGAACAAGGGTTTCATAGCCTGTTATATAATGTCTTAATTTATTTATAGCATGAACAAAAGCTAAGAATTCTTTTTCAGTTACAGTATAATTCAACTCTGAAGGAGTCAAATTTTTACTTGTATAGTAGATGGCATAAGGGATCAGGTCTTTTTTTCCCAACACAGCTCCTAGGGCTGTATCTGAGGCATCTGTTGAGATATGAAAAGGTAATTTCCAGTTAGGTCCCCTTAAAATAGGTGCTTTAGGTATTTTTGTTTTCAGGGTTTCAAATGCTAACTAGTAGTCAGAATTCCATTTGAATTCATAGTGCTTAGTGAGTAGTTTTAAAAGTGGAGATGCTATCTTGGTGAAGTTTTCTATAAATCTTCTATAGTATCCTGTAAATCCTAGAAAACTCCTAACATCTTTTTGACAACTTGGAATTAATAGTCTAGAGATGACTTCAAATTTTGACTCATCAACTCTAATCCCATCTCTTGAGATATTATGTCCTAGGATAATCCCTTCAGTAAACATCATGAAACATTTTTCATGACTTAATGAAAGGTTTGCTTCTTTACACATTTTTAGAACTTTTTCCAAGTTTTCTAAGGCTTCTTCAAATGTATTACCATAGACTGTGAAATCATCCATGTATACTTCTATACAATCATGTATTAGATCTGAAAATATTCCCAATACTACCCTTTGGAATGTTGCAGGTGCATTGCACAATCCAAAAGGTCATACTCGGTAGGCATAAGCTCCCCAAGGACAGGTAAATGTGGTTTTATCTTGATCCTCAAGTGCAACTTGAATTTGATTATAACCACTGAAACTATCCAAAAATGAAAAGTACTTTTTGCCTACTAATGTATCTAACACTTGATCTATAAAAGGTAAAGGAAAATGATCTTTAAGAGTAGCTTTGTTTAATTCTCGGTAGTCAATGCATACCATCCATTTACCATTTTTCTTGGGTACAATCACCAAAGGAGAAACCCACTGACTATCTGAAATGGGATAAATAAAATTAACATTTAACAATTTCTGCAACTCTTCTTTAACAATCTCCCTAATGTTTGGATTCATCCTTCTCTGAGGCTGTCTAATTGGTTTACAATTTTCCTCTATGTAGATATGATGAGTGCAAGTCTTAGGTTTAATCCCTTTCATATCAGTGTATTCCCATGCATATGCAGATGAATGTTTCTGTAATATTTTGACCAACTTCTCTTTTTGAGATTTTTCCAGGTTTTTATTTATGTTTAAGGTTTTTCCTGTAAATATTTCAATTGTAGAGCTACCAAATTCTTCCATGGAGTAAAGAGACATTTTTCTTTATTACCAAAATTCAATATTGGCTTCTTCTTGAAATTTTTCATGTTTGTATTCTGAAGAAGATTCATGATTTTCTAGAACATTTAGAATCTGATTATCTTCACTGATTTTGAAATAGTGAAGAGAGGTTGTATATCTTCTTCATCATCAATCCATTGATTATCATATATTTCTGTGAATTTTTTTGCTGGAGGATAGAAAGTAAATTTCTTGGTTGAACTTCTTCTCCCCTTCCTTCCATGATAGATTCTTCCGAACTAATATAAGGTTCAGTATAGAGAACTAATTGTTCCTCTGGTTCTTATATCAAGGGCATATTGAAGAAATATTCCTCCTCTTCCTCTTCACTAGGGATTTGTAATTCCTCTACTAGAATGTATTCTCATGTGGAAGTGAAAAGGATTATTCCTCCTGCAGGAGTCCTTGGATCCTCTTCTTCTTTCATAATTGCTTCAATAGATGAAGTGGGAGATATTCCTGATTGGATATTTGATCTTGAAACTTCTAAAAGCCTATGACCAGTATAGTATGGAATATGGGTTTGAGTTGGAGGTGTGCTACTTCTTGGTCTTGGTGGAGTGAGTGGTGTTGTGGGAATTAAGCTTCTGCCTCTTATAAATCTACCCCTAGAGTCTCTTTCTCTTCACATGTCATTTTTTTTGGGATGCAAGAAATAAGGCTACCTACTTACACTTCCCCGACAACGGCACCAAAATTTTAGTCAATTTCGTGTCCTAAAGTTTTAACATAAATTATCGACTAGGGCTAGTAAACTGATAAACTGTAATGCAATATATGTGCCTAAGTGTCCCTTTTTCCTACTTCCTTGTTTTAAGGTTTTGTTTATGTTTTGGGAGTTTTTATATTTTGATATTTAGTATTCTATTCTAAATTAGAAAGATGAGATTAAATATATTTAAAAATGAAGGGAAAAGGAAATGTTTGTCAGATGAATTTAAAACAGAGTTTTATCTGTCTATTTTCTAATTAAGAAATGATGAGAGCTAGAAATCCTAATCCATGGATATTACAGCTTTAATTGAAAATTCAAGAAATGAAAATGACTAATAACTCAAATATTACAACTGAATCTAATTCATTTAATTGAGATTTATTGGAAGAGCTTTTGAAAAATATCAAGTGTAGTGTAATGAGGATCTTTATGACATGAAATAAAATGCTAAAACAACAAATAACTCAAACATTACAACTAAATCCAATTCATCCAATTGATATTTATTGGAAGAGAATTTGAAAAAGATCAATTTTAGTGTACTAAGGATCTCCTATGACATGAAATAAAATGATGAAATAAATAACTCAAACATTACAACTAAATACAGTTCATTCAATTGAGATTTATTGGAAGAGCTTTTGAAAAAGATCAAGTGTAGTGTAATGAGGATCTCCTATGCTAGACAATTACTGCATCTATAAGTCACTAACCATTTTAATTTAAGATTCAAATGGTCTTTACTTGGTCGAGCACAGTAACTGTTAACTATGAAAGACAAGAAATGAAACCTAGGCAATCATTGTTCTTATAAGTCACTTATCTATTATTCAATGGCTTTTACTTAGTTTGATCCAACAATTGAAAATTATGAAAGAAATAGCAGAAATGAAACCTAAACAATTACTGCACCTATGAGTCACTATCCATTCATAAACATACTTTACTCAGTTGGATACAATAATTGCAAACTATGAAAGAAGTAAAAAAATACAGAGAAATGCTAAACAAAAACTAGAATAAACTTAGTTACAAAACGCATGAAACCTCCTCGAATAGCAGGGGCCCTCTGCTACCAATTTGGTGTAATCCTTTAGCTCCTTAAAATTGTAATCAAAACATCATCAAGGCTAATCTCTTTTTATTAAAATAATGCTTGAAAAACAGAGTATCACTGTGATTCTGAATGAGTTATCAACCATCCTTTCTCAGTTCTACAGAGCTTAATTTATATGTAAATTCATAACTAATATTGAAAAAAAATAGGTACAGGTGTAGTATTCTAATAAAAATTGAATTGTGACTCTTTTGAGACTCGTGATTTGCTGCAAATCAAATCAGGAGTCCTAATTCCTGTAGAAAATAGTTTCTTTGACTCTCACTTTGACTATTGGATTAGACACCTCCAGTTGTCGATTTAGTCCTCGTGGATAGGAAGGAATCATGTAGGGAAGATTTGATAACTGCACATGTGCGCCTTTCCTCCAATTGACACCTGCATCATACTTAAACACAAAAACAGTTGTGGAACACTTAACTAGCTACAGAATGCCTGTATTCTGTGGCTAAACTGTTCAAAATTATTAAAACAACAAAAATCACGAAAATACAACATGTTAATCATTTGTATGGAACCTTTAAGCAATCTTAATCATTCTTCATTGATTTTTAGGCTTATGAAGTGATAAAGAAATGACGAAATGAAGTGAAGGTTTGCAACAAAGAAGAAAATTTTAGGGCTCAACATATATAACCACTAGATTGGTCGGTAGCTCAACACTTGATGTATGGAGTAGATTGTACATGCAGTATGACGTGAAGGGTATAGAGACAATAGTGTTCAACTGGAGTGAGGATGCTTTGGTCAATATGAAGGAACAATTTACTAAAGAGAAAGAGGGGAAGTTAAGGAACTTCAATTATGGTTCGATCTTAGTCTTGTTTTCTCTAGATCGAGTGCCACTAATTCAACCTCAACATTCTATACTTGATCCTATAGATCTGAAGGCCCCATAGATGAGGAGGTAGATAGATCATATGACTTGACATTGCAGTTTCATCAACAATCATTTTCTCTCTAGATTTCTTTGGATGGATGCATAGTGTTGGTTCCTTGTGATTTGCAATATTGGCAAGAATAAACACTGCAGGGGCCACATCAGAACCACTTTGGAATCCTAGGATCTAGCCTTCCTAGATTCAGAGAGGGATCTCTCTATATAAGTGTTTTATAATGATATATCTTTATGATTTTTTAGGATATTAGGCTTGTTATGAAGCTCTGAGAACTTGTTTTGGTTTTGGTTAATTGAAAGGTTATTTGAAAGATTAAAGGTTGGAGTTGATTGAGAAAATATTTCAGCTGGAAGGATAGACTATGAGACAACATTAATCCATTGGGCTATGGAGTCATAAAAGGGTTTAATTGTTCAACAATTTTTCAAGGGTTTTCATAGGGCAAGTTATCTAGATTAAATGGATCTCTTTAGATTAAGTTGTGATATGAAACATTAAGGTGTTGTGAAGGCAGCAAAGATATAGTCAATTAAGAATCTTATAGCTCTACTAAACAAGAAAATCCTTTCAAAGTAACTATTTGAAGCAAGCCAAAGGACAGGGAAAACCATAGGCTTCTTTGGGAAGACTTTTAATAAAGAAAACTTTTAAGACAATAATCCAGCAATCCTAAGACTACTTTCATATAACGAAAACATACAAGATAACAATGAGAGTAGCCTAAGATCAAACAGAAATAATCTAATCTGATTTTGACCAACTCTCTAGGGATATTTCAAAGCAACTTTTAAAGACTGACCAGAGGACAGGGAAAACCATAGGCTTCCCTGGTTTAGACTCTACTAGGAATACTTTGAAAAACATATTTCAAGAAAAATATCTCAAGTTTTACTCAGAAGGACATGGGCTCACCAACATTTCCCTGGTTATACTCTATTGAATCATTCTTAAAACAACAAGCTAGACAGAAATGAAGGGCAACTAAGAATCCTTCAATCAAACCTTGCAGAAGAAAACATAAAGATAAAGCTTGCAGACAGAAATAGGGTACCTTTAATAGTAAATCCTAATCCAAATTTTTTGTTCTTTATCAGAGAAAATGGACAGAATGAAAACATAAGAAGAAACAAAAACAGTGAAGAAAAACATGACCATTAACATAGACCAGGATCCTATGAATCAACTTGTTTTATTGATGTTCAAACCAGTTGCATTCTCCAGCACCATGGATCTTTATAGCTCAAAGCTTTCTCTATCCAGTCTAGTATTCCTCAACTAGCTCATCAATGCTTTAATAAATTTTAAAACAGGAACCTTTACAACCAACCAAGAACCCTTAATAATGGAGTCCTAATGCCATATTTATAGGCAAATGAGGAGGTGAAATAGAACTAGTGCTAATGTGCTTCATTTCTGACTGAGTTAATGATTTTTGACCTTTGAGACCATGCAAGGCCCAAAGCAAAAATATCTGAAAGAGTTACTCTGCATAATAAATGTTGTCTTTAACTTATGAGTTACTTTAGTTGTAATTTTTGACTTTTAGGCTTTAGTGATAACTCTGCAATAACTATTGAGTTGCTTCTTTGAAAATATCTCTGACTGTAATAACTTATGTTTTTAGGGAAAATGATGCTAGTAGGTGGCTTTTAGCCCTTTTATGAAGTTATTGCTTCCTTGATTTTATCATTCGAAGTTGTCTTTGGACTGATCTGTCTTGTTTATTTCTTTAAACTCTGTTTTTTGGCCTTGATATGCAATTTGGCCTTCATAATTGTCTTCACTGTCTTTATCATTTATGATTTAATTGACTGTTTGTTTTAATTTACCTTTCGTCTTTAAAGATAATCATATGTTTTATCCTTTTATCCTTGATTAAGCATTAATATTTCTGCTTTTTCATTCTTTCACTAATCTTCTTTGACTGTATGTGTGCAGGGTTTTTCAATATGTGCAGGAGGGTTTCTTTGTTTCAACTAATGGTCATGAATCATCAATTGGACCTTTAGATTTAACCTTTATTCCTTTTTTCTTCATATTTCTTGCCCTTGGATCGTCATACAAAGGTTTTTTTCCATTTAGTTTAACCGTGGGAGGGTATTTTAGCCCTTGTTTGCCATTAAACCTGCAACAAAAATAAATCATTAATTTAAAACCTGTGTTTTTGGGTTAAAAATACTTTGAGAGGGCTTATGAGAGATTGGAGAGATTACAGAGGAAGGGAATATGCATGGGAGGAGAGTTCCATAGGCGGAACCAGGAGGAGGAGTGGAAGATTTGAATATTGGTGCGCAAGGGGGGGGTGGGGAGGGGGGGGGCGGTGGGGGGTGGGGAAGGTGGTTTGTAAAACCACAACAGTTTATCGCACGACCAAGCGGCGGTAAGTGGTATTTGGGCGGGAGCACGCGATTCCATTCAGCGGCCTCCACATGTCCTAGGTGAAACCGCCCATTTCACATGGAAATGAGGCGTTAAACCTCGTCAGCAAAATGCAAGCGATATAGGTTAATGGACGTTCAATTTGAGGGAGTCAGATCAACGGTGTGGGTTAAACCCGATGGAAGGAGTTGATCGGTTGGAGGCGGGAGTGGAAGACAGGTGTCGAAAAGAGATTGGATGGTGGTGGAGTAGTGGAAGGTGGGGACCAGAGGGGTGACGTGAGTTGATTTTTCATGTAGCAGGAATGGTTGGGAGTAGGATGGAAAGGTGGGGATGCGGTGGCCGTTGGATTGGGTAGATCAACGGTCGGGATGGCTTGGGGGAAAAGAAGTGGAGTGGGGTGAAGAAAAGATAGGGAAGGGGTTTAAGGAATGAGCGGATCGTCGGAGTCCCGGGTTATATGAGGAGAAAAGGGCTGGGGGTTTAAGTCGAAAGGGCTTAAAAGGCCTTTTTGTAAAATGGGCAGACTTTGGCCTAAAACAGAGGTTTTTAGTGTTTTTGAAGGTTCCGATAGGGTAAAGAAGTGGGTTTAAACCAAGAACAAGGGGTTTTTCATTGTTAAAGTCTTCTTAGGGAGAAATGAGAAATAAAAGGGGGAATTTCATGGGGGAAAATGACTGTTAGAAGGGGAAAAAAAGGTAAATGGGGAGGTATGGAGAGAGGGTGAAGAATGAAAGGAATAACCGAAAATGAGCCTTTTTGAAACAACAGGGTGATCTTTGAGGAGGCTTAGATGCAGACTTTTAGTGAAAGATGTAGGCTTAGGATAATGAACACATTGAGATTTCCAAAACTCATAAGCTTTTCATAAAAGATTTGTTTTTGGAAATCTAAGGAAATATTTAGCCATCTCATATAACAAATTTTACTGATGGCTAACACATAGACAGTTCATCATGATCAACGAATATCCTTATGCAGGGATGGATTTCCATGATGCTCCTGAGCTCATGCTTCTTGAGGGTGAGAAATGGGATGCTTAAAGTAAAAATATTTTGGCCATTTAAGTTTTTTAAAAATTTTACAATAATTTTTGTATTTTTTATGTTTCTAAGACTAAAATATTTATGTTTTCATGGATATATTGGACTAGTTCAACCAGTGGGTGCTTCATATCTCCATTGTGCAGAGGGAAAATTGCATGAGGAGGAAGTGGTACCAGTACAGGTCACTGCAGTAGGACGAGATGCGCTACAGGACCTTGAGGTAGTTGATATCCTATCAGAAGTGGAGTGCCACATGGAGGGACTGACACATGGGATTGATTAGATGGTGGTTGATCAGGTTCCGATGTGACTTCAATGACATACTATCAGAGTGCCAAGCTGTATTGGTTGATTACTACACAAGATGGTGCGTGGAGTGTAATTTTATCATGAGCACCATTTATTAGCCCACTTATATATTTGCATGTAGTTTTTCATATGGGAAACGTAGACATATGTGTCTCAGGGCACAAGTTTTTGTAAAACCATACTTTATATATATACATGTTTTCAGTGTTTCCTAGTTCCTATTATGCTTTCAATATGATGTGATGTGAATTGAAACTTATTTACATTCATTGTAAATTTATATCTAAAACGTAATTAGCTAGGGCATCTGCTAATGTGTTTAGATTTATATAAATATGTTCATATTTTATGAAATTAAAATGTATTTCTAGAAGATTCATTCTCAAACCATGCGAAGGATGATGGGACTTCTAATTGAATAGACATTATAAATTTGTAGTACTACAAGTTGTGAGTCAAGCCTACTGACTAAAAAATGGATACCATGTGAAATATCATCAAATAGTGACTCAACCACTGCACTATACTCAGTGGTTTTTTAAGTAGAGCGACCAATGAAAATCCATTATATACTCACTATAACACCATTTGGTGTAAGGATATCCCATGCTGTGGAAGATAGGTTTCGAGTACTACAACTAGCACCATTTGCATAACCAATGTATGGTGCGAGAAATGTCGAAATATGCAAAAAAAAAGTAAATGGGATCAACAGAAATCATGGGAAAATTTGAAAATACATATTGCAAACACACACAAACGCACCTATAAACAGTATGTACACAATGTACTATGCACACGATCAAGCATAGTATTTTTTGAGGTACAAACCATTCCTAGATCGTGCTAGTGGAACTCCATCGAAATATACTAACTCATAGTCCCATTTTGCAAGGACTCGCTTGAAAATGTTTGGGCCCAACCACATAAGTTAAAACATCCCTAGACCTAACTTATCAGCCTCCTGGTCATATAAGAGAACCAAGTCTCCTTCTGAGAAGACACAAGGCTTGACACTTTTGTTGTATTGCACCTTGACATGTCTTTTATGAGCTTCATTGGTGAAAGTAGCATCATGCTGAGTTTCATCCAAACGAGTCAAATGTGAAAGACGTTCCTCCTCTACAAAAGTGGTAGGAAGAAGTTCAAAAACTAGTTTTAATGATGGAATTTCACATTTGATTTGAAGGATCGCTTCCATACCATAGACCAACTGAAAGGGTCTGAATCTGGTAGCATTCCTAACTGAGGTTCAGTATTCCCACAAGGCAACGTAGATAAGAAATTTTCAGTCTGATTTGTGGACCCTTACCATATGTTGAAGCATAGTCTTAATAACTTTTTTAATCTCCTCAACTTGTCCATTAGCCCATGGATAGTAGGGAGTGAAATTTTCCTCTGAAATTCCCAACTTAGCAACTAGTTTTTTCATCATATGATTCCGTAAATGCTTCCCGTGGTCAGTAACTGTTTCTTGTGGTACAAAAAAACTAGCAATAACGTGACTGAAGAAAAAATATGCATTCCTTTTGCGAGTGTTGTTAAATGTAGGAATAACCTCAGCCCACTTAATAGATTAGTCAACAAGGAAAATAATATAACCACACCACCATATCGAGTCAGGGTTACATGTCATAAAGGCAATGCACCATTTTTCAAAGGGATGAACAATGACAATGGGATGCAACGGAGTGGGCAGAGCATGGATATTACTCATAGGTCTACCGTGCATGACACTTCTAGATAGTGAGGATGCAGTTGGGAAATATAATAGACCAAAAGTAACCAGCGCGTAAGTTTTTTTACACAGTAGTGTAACCAGATAGTCGTATGCAACATTCCCCCAAGTGGAATTCATTAAGGACTTTCTCATCTTCCTCAAGGGTGAGGCACCTTCATAAAATCGTATCAATACCATGCCAGTAAAGGGTGTCGTCGATAATGATGTAATTTATGGATTGGTATCAAATATGTCGATGCTCAGAGTGAGAGTTATTAGTCTGGAAAGTCTGGGTCTGTAGATAGATCGAAAAATATCCATACCATGGGTAAGTTGACGAAATCATAAATCCCTTATCCTTTAATTCCATCCTCCCATCAAAGGTGGATCTAAAACCTTAGATTGGTAATTGGATAAGAACTCCCAACTTAACCCACTCTATATATTTACAAACTTACACATGAAAGAGGTTTCCTTTGGAAGAGTGATTCTACCCTTATGCTACTATGGTGAGGTATTATTCCATGCATTTAGGGTGATTGGAGGTGCACATTTTGACAAGGAAAGGAAAATAAAACTCGAAGGATCTCTTCTACAAGATCAACACCTATTTAGGGTTGTAATCTCCTTCCAGTTATATTAATGCAAATCATTCTCTATTTTCCTATATGTGATATCGTTATTTCATATATTTCAATACCATGTTTATCTATTAAATAGAGTACTTAGATGATATTGCATAAATCTCGTAGTTTCTTAGCTTGTGTTATTTGACTATGCAGGTTCTAATTTTTGCAATCAAACCTAGAATTGGAGCATTCAAGCTAAATAAGGAGCAAGGCATGCAACAGATTCTAGGTAGGCTTCATTCCATAATCTATTTACTTTAAGGAAATAATTGGGTTCTCTGTCTCTCCATTGTTCTAGGTTGGCCACCAAACCTAGGGGAGATATTTTTGTCTGCAATCGTAAATCTTGTATAACAAATTGGTGACTCCACTTGGGAGAGGATATGATCTGAATGTTTTATGTGAGGTAAATGGTTGTTAAAAATTCTAGGATATTATGGAGGAGGAATATTTCGGAAAATATCTCTTTTTCCCAAATTTCCAGAACCAACACAGGTGCAAAGGGGAGAAACCTATAGGTGATCAATGCAAGCCACAATGGACCAACCTGTAGGTGAACACTATCCTAAAGGAGGCCAAGGAGCATTGGTCCTAAAACAGGCTCAGATGATGTGGTTTCAAGTAGAAATTATGGGAAATGAAGGAGGCATACTTAAGGCTTTGTGCAATGATGTTAACCATGGGGAATAGGATGTTGATTGATTCGATTAAAAAGCCAGTTAACTTGACTAAATGTGACAAAATGATCTATAACATTAACTATTTTTTTAATATTTCCTTTATAAACAAAATATATAAAAAAACTAATTTTAAAATTAAAATATAATGAAAATAATTATTAAAATTAAGTAAAATAACACATTTCATATATATCTAGAAAATATTTTGTTCCCACACCATCACTTTTATATATATATATATATATATATATATATATATATATATATATATATATAATTCCCACACCACCACGTATCCATCTCATATATATCTAGTAAATATTTTGTTCCCACACCAACTCTTATCCATTATGTGAGTACTTATCATCCACACTTTGAAAATAATTCCCACGAGGGTATTGAAGTAGCTTATAAGTCAATAGATTTTATCCTTATTGAATTTGGTATTAATATTACTTAATTAATTTCTATGTCAAAGTAAATGTGAGATTATATTAAGCGAGTGGTTATTAAAGTTGGTGTTGACATTGTTAAATTGCATGCCAAAGTAAAGGAGACAATAACGTGAGTGGGATACAATGTTTAAAAAAGTTGGTGTTCACCTTAATGAATTACATGCAAAAGTAAAGGAGACAATAGTATGAGAATTACATGCAAAAGTAAAGGAGACAATAGTATGAGTGAGATGTAATGTTTAAAAATGATTATTAATATTTCTAGAGCTATAGTTTTATTAATGCACTTTGATAGTATATTGAAATATTTGGATTTAAGAAAGTAAAAAATTTAAGGAATAGCATAAACTACTTCAGTATATTAATAGAGCTATAGCTCCAGAAATATTAGTTGCATTTAACAAAGTAGTGTAAGATGTTAGAGAATAAGTTTAAGGTAGCTGGTGTAAATCACATGCATGATCTAAGGTTAACAAATTTGAAGAGTGAATAACTACACTTCAAATCAATTAGGGAACAAGCTAAATTGAAGTAGGAGGTCGAAGATAACAAGTTAAATATATAAATTGAATTAGGAGGCTGAAGATGGCATAAATTCCATGCAACCATAAAACATTTTAAATTTATAACTGAATATTATATCAACAAAATTTTCAAACTTTAAAACTTTGAAAACATTATGAAAGGAAACGAGAAAGAAATTAACAAAATGTTATCTTTTCTTTAATAAATGTTTTCATGTGTTTAAATAAATATTGTTTATGTTTTTTTTAGTAAAAAATTATAATAAGAATATTGATGAATAAACTATTTATCTAATTCATTCATATATTAATAACATTTTGATTTTTTTATTGGGTATGTGTTATATTCTTTACATGGCTACACCCACATGTTATACAATGTATATATTGTATTAGGCATAGTGGTGGCGACAACCCCCTTGTTTGGGGATTGCAGGGGGCTTTTGCCTCCCTGTGCGGGGGTTTGGGGGAAATGCCTCTGATTTTTTTGTGGTCTTTTGCGTTTATTTCATGGTTTTATAGTTTCGATTAAGGAATTACAATTGTATTCTAATCCAAGGTAAATGTATTAGTGGTTTACCAATGTCATATATATATATATATATATATATATATATATATATATATATATATATATATATATATATATATATATATATATATATATATATAACGTAGTGTAAGATGTTAGAGAATAAGTTTAAGGTAGCTAGTGTAAATCACATGCATGATCTAAGGTTAACAAATTTGAAGAGTGAATAACTACACTTCAAATCAATTAGGGAACAAGCTAAATTGAAGTAGGAGGTTGAAGATAACAAGTTAAATATATAAATTGAATTAGGAGGCTGAAGATGGCATAAATTCCATCCAACCATAAAACATTTTAAATTTATAACTGAATATTATATCAAAAAAAATTTCAAACTTTAAAACTTTGAAAACATTATGAAAGGAAACGAGAAAGACATTAACAAAATGTTATCTTTTCCTTAATAAATGTTTTCATGTGTTTAAATAAATATTGTTTATGTTTTTTTTACTAAAAAAATATAATAAGAATATTGATGAATAAACTATTTATCTAATTCATTCATATATTAATAACATTTTGATTTTTTTATTGGGTATGTGTTATATTCTTTACATGGCTACAACCACATGTTATACAATGTATATATTGTATTAGGCATAGTGGTGACGACAACCCCCTTGTTTGGGGATTGCAAGGGCATTTTGCCTCCCTGTGCGGGGGTTTGGGGGAAATTCCTCTAATTTTTTTGTGGTCTTTTGCGTCTATTTTTTGTTTTTTTGGGCACATAGTGGTTTATTTCATAGTTTTATAGTTTCGATTAAGGAATTACAATTGTATTCTAATCCAAGGTAAATGTATTAGTGGTTTATCAATTTCATATGATATGATATCTATATATATCTATATATATATATATATATATATATATATATATATATATATATATAGATATAGTATTGTAATATTGTTAAGATGAATATACTAATTTTTAATCTAATTTTCTCGGTTTGGTTTTCTAGAGTAAAATATTTGTGTTAATATGTGATTTTTCCATTTCATTTTTCTTTCTTTATTAAACATATGTTTGCAACAATTAACTATACAAAGTTAAAGGCTACACTTCTTTAATATTCTATGTGAATTTTCTAAAGACATTAACACTATATTACAATTTTTTATTAATCATGAAAATCTTACACAAAATTTCATTTCAATGTAATAAAATTAAATATATAAATCCATAAAACTACTCTAGTCTATTATGATAAATGATAAATATTATTACTTTCCCTTCATAACCTTACTAGCTTACCCCCAAAGCGAGGGAAAGGAAACACCAAAGTGAATCAAAGTGGTGATGTTGTTCAATATTTGGGGGATGTGTCTTCTTGATGAAATGAATACTTCAAAACGTCTTCTAGTGGGGGTCCATGTAAATTCACACACAATGGAAGGTTGTGATGTGGGAGGTCCTAAGATGTCCTTTCACCATTAGTTCAACCAAAATTGGTTTTTCTAATGGATATTTATAGAACAATACAATGATGATATACAGAGAGAATATTTGAAGATTATTGGGGTAGGAGGAAATAGAAGGTTATTATGTATCATGAAATTTTCATGGTTCACCATTAAAATTCAATGAGATATTGCAAATATATAATTCAAATGAGCTTCATAGCCCAAACTGTATGAAAAATTCATCACTCCAATAATTTGCAGTAATAATGACTCATTGACTCCAAATGACGAGTTCTCAAGGATGAAGTTCTGTCTAAAGTTCTTACAAATTCAATCATAGAAGAATGAGGAAAAACATTCCACTCGAGATGACTATTAAAGAACCAAACATATTCCATATGATTTCTCATTGTAATCAATATATTCACAAAATTCAATTTATAGTATTCAAGACATCCATGTAATTAAATAGTTTATGGCCTCTCCTATTTGGATTATATAAGTATAAGGATAAAATGAGAATAAATGTTATGGAGATCAAACATAATCTAAATTATAACAAACAATAATAATATAACATCCATATATGAGTTTAGAGAACATCATATAATTCCATTAACAAATATTATTAGATGTTACATAAGTATTTTTTAATTAAAACTATTAGAAAATTGTTTATTAAACACGAGCCTTTATCATTTGTTAGGACAATCTAGAAGTTATATCATTGATCAAACATCACTTTATTTTTTGCGATACTGATTCTCATTGATCTAACCATGTTTATTACCCATACTCCAACATTTGAAAATGAGGATTTGTTTTAGTAATCCATACTGCAATATGCGTAGAAGGAAAACTATAACCTTGAAGAGATAGATGGTATCTGACAGAGCGGGTTCTTCCAAAAACTATATTTCAATGATATTAAAAATATATATATATATATACATCGAGAAATATTTGTGAGGGATTCTATATACATCTAGAAATATTTGTGAGGGCTTAGTAAAACTATTTTCCAATGGTGAAAAATATCAGTTTATGTCTAGAGACACTTTTTTTACATGAGTATACCTTTGTATAACTTTATTTCAAGAATTAAACAAGAGTGACAAGGAAAAAGATAAAATAATTTAAAGAAAATTGAACCCAAGGCTTGCACTTATTGAGATCTAATGAATAATATCAAAGTCAAATTTATCCCTTCACTTTGTATTCAAGTAAAATTCCATGTTTTCTCCATTGGACGATAGAGAATATGAGGCAAGAAGGTATGAAATTTGTATCACTACCAATTTGTTTCATCTCCAATACCAGGTGAACATTTGCTACTATGTGGCATTTGTATATTTGGTGGCCTATTTATTGATGAAGAAATTGTTCAAAGGAAATAACAACTAAGTGAACATTGTTAAGAGGATAATCAAACCTCAAACCTTAGTGTTTTATTGCTGATAAAAATAAAGGTAGGATTCAACCTCAATTTTTTTTTTAAATTGTAGTTATTGTCTTCTCCCTTGACCTTGAGTTTTCACCATTAATTTCATACCATGCATAAACATAAACCTAGAAGTAACCATATGGACACAAATATTTGTCTCTTGCTATTAGTCACATGTACATTGTTGTTGCATTTTCTACCATAATAGAAAACTTTACCGCTGACATATTTTCCTTCCACCTTACCAATTACAGTTCCAAACGATGATGAATAAAGTGTATATAAATAGGTCACATTTAATCTACATTAAATATTTGGAGAAATGTGTGGCCATTTAGGGCCCTTGATTTGAAAAATCCAATCCATCTAATCTAATCATTTCCATTCAATGTTACAAGGCATGTCAATCATATGATGACCATGACCATGACTGGCCACATCAACATGAAAATAAACAGTGGAGTAGCGAAATAGTAGTCCCACTATAATTACTTAGGAATTATGAGCTCAACAAAGTCCCTAAATTATGAAGCAAACAATAGTAATTGAGTGAAACATAGAACCAAATTAAATGGAACCTTGGTCCAATTGAAGACAACCTCAACAAGAATGTATGATGATTTTTTGCAAGCTATTAACAATACATAATAATTCAAAAAGGTTTTGGAAAAGCTCCCAAGCCTTAAACAATGGTTGAGCCTGAAAATAAGATGTTAATCAAAGGCACAACCAATTTTAGGAAATGATCGTTGCATTGCCAAAGACCCAAAAAGAGAGGCACACAACTTCCCTACCAACAAAGGTACATTATGGAGGAGTGCGAAGGTGCCCATGTGGGTAATTTGCAACAAAAATCAAGGATTAGCTTCAATGAGGAGCACGAATGTGGCTTGTAACTTTCAAAACCATAGAAGAAGCATCCTTAACTTATGAAAAAGACATTATGTCAGCCTCCCCACTTTCAACTCTCTAATCCCTTACAATGACACACAAATTTTTAAGAAAATCCCAAATGGATTTCTTTCAAAAATGTTCCAGTCATCTCCAAAATAAATTAATTTGAAAAAGTGTGTATTAGATGGTTACGTAATCAAGGATTCAATTTTTTGGCCCACAAATGATAACAATATAAATGAACATATTATATATATATATATATATATATATATATATATATATATATATATATATATATATATATATTCAACTTCTTATAATATAAGCATAAATCATGTATATTTTTTAACACACATACACATGAAAAAAAAATGGAAATATATATGTTATAGAAAACGTAGATTATTAATATAATATGGTTAAATATTTCAAATTTGAAACATTCATTTCTTTCAACTATGAATTCAATGAGAGACAAACTATGATCGGGTGCTTCTACTAATTGTTTTTTCACTATTTGTATGGGCTTTGGCACTTATGTCCATAGAATCTTTAAAACAATTTTGAGTTAGTGTTTCAATTCATTTTTTTAAGTGTGTTTTACATAATTTTATATATTATTTTGAAGTCTTTAGAGATTGATGTTTCTTATGGAAATCAAGGATGAATATCATATGTGTTTTATAAACACTTAATTTCTTTGTAATTTCATCTTTCAACTCTTACCTTGAAAGAGTACCCCTTCCATGATGGATAATATGCAATTGAAATAGTATTCCAAATGATTGTGAGATCGCCATTGCTAATTTTTTCCATTAATTTGTAAATACAAATTGTTTCTTTATAATAATTTCAAAACAAAGTAAATAACAAAACAAGGTTTTCATATATATATATATATATATATATATATATATATATATATATATATATATATATATATATATATTTATATAGATAGATATAAACTAACCCTAAGGAAGAATGAAAACTATTTTCAAACCCCAAAAAGTAATAGATGGGAAGAACTAATGTGCAACAATAAATATGGTTGTGTGAAATTGAATTGAATGGAATAAATATTAACATATTGATCAGTAAAATATGGGAAAAACTTATGTGTAACAATAAATATGGTGGTGTGAAATTGAATTGAATGGAATAAAAATTGATATATTGATCCATCTCAATCCATGATACATGGAGATTTAAGATGGATTTATGCTGGTTCTTTTCACACATATACACAAATGTGTGTGTGTGTCTGAGAGAGAGAGATGCATGGTCATTTCCACACATACACAAAAGTATGTGTGTGTGCATCTGCACTTGCACACCACATACCAACTTCAAATTTACCATAGAAGAAATTGCACATTTCCCTCTTACTCAGCAACACACCATTTAAATGTTGACTCCTATTGTAGATCCATCTTAAATTTGGATCTATCAAGAGAGATCAAATCCTTTTAGATGAAAATTTTTGCTCAAGTCTTTTAATATTAAAAAATAATAATAAAAAAAATAAAAAATAAATATTGAGAAACCTCTCAAAACTTGATCCTTTTCTCTCCATGATAAATCAACAATTAAGATGGATCTATGTTAGTTCTTAAGAATTTGTGTGTGTGAACTCCATGTTGACCATGGAGATTAGACATCTCACTCTTGTTGAGAATTACACCATTGAAATGTTATAACCACTATCTTAACTCTAATCTATCATGTGCCTAAATCTCTTAGGTTGCAAAACTTTCATTGAGTTTTTTAATTAAAAAAAATACTTAGCAAGGCTTAAATCTAGATTTGAGTTGGATTTACATTAGTTATTCACGTCATTTATATGGAAATATTTTTCTTTAAGTGAACATTAAAATATATTAATTATAATTCATATAGATTTGTTTTTTTATGGCTATTAATATTTTTTTAAATACCATGTCTCAACTCCATACTAAGCATTGAAAGAGTTGCACATATCTCTCCCATATGAAGATAGAAAGTAGCTATTCATGGAATAAATTTTTTCTTTCAATTATTCTATATATATATATATATATATAAATTTCACTTAATATGGGCATTGAATATTTTATTTATAATCTACATTAAAATGTTTTTTTTATTAATACTACATATTGAGAGTGAATAGAAAAAATTATACAACTCATCAATTGCATAGTAAAAAATATTTTCTATATAGTAATTTTTTTAAATAATATAATATTAATAGATATTATTTAAATTTAGAAAAAATAACTAAATACAACTATTTTTCTTAACACCAATAAAATAATAAAATTTACTGAATTAATACATAAAACATACCATAAATGTCTAATCTCTAAACATAAAGATATGTGTAATCTCCTTTCCAACTAGGCTCACATTTTTCATTAGAAACTTTATAAATAAAATTTTTTATTAAAAACTTTAAATACAAATAAAATTGTTTTTAATAAATTTTAATAAAATATTTATAATTAATAGTTTTTATATTTTTATTCGAAATATTTAAATTAAATTATTATTTTTTAAATAAAATTCTTTTTAATAATAAATAAAATAAAATACAACAAATACACCATGTTCTTGCAACAAAAATACAACATTATATTATTGGCTTAAGTTTATAATGTTAACATATTCATGTATGGTTTGCCATAAGAAAGTCTCATGTTTCTATATTACACATATTAAACTCAACATGGAAATAATATAATATAATATTGTTTATTATTGTAGCCACAATTTTATTTGGGCTATTATACCAATGCCTTTTCATTTCTAGTAAATTTTTTTATTTTGTGTGTTGAGGTGAGAAGCATGGTTTAGCATATTCATGTTTAAGTTTACAATAAAAAAAAAAACTCATATTTCTATATTACACATATTAAACTCAACATGGAAATAATATAAGAGAATCTTGTTTATTATTGTAGCCACAATTTTATTTGGGCTATTATATCAATGCCCTATCATTTCTAGTGGAATATTTTTATTTTGTGTTAGAGGTGAAAAGCATGGTTGTCGAATTTCATTGAATATAATCCATAAATTCGTATTTCTTCTATACAATGAATCAAGAAAGAATGGAAGTCAAGGTCATGAGCTTAGCACTCAACATCCTATGCCAAATTGGTGCACCACAAGGCCAACAATTCTTTTTAATAGGTTATCACTTGATTCGCTATAGAGATTTAGTGCACCACCAGGCCTACAATTTTTTTTAATAGGTTATCACTTGATTCGCTATAGAGATTTAGTGCACCACCAGCCCTACAATTTTTTTTTAATAGGTTATTACTTATTTGCTATAGAGACCCAACACAGAGTTGAGAGGGACTCTCAATTTGAAAAGAGAAAAAGCTTCAATCATCCACCAAATTGATAATAATGGGAATGAAGAATACATATTTTTAATTAATTTAATGTTTTTAATTTTTAAATTAATTAAAATGTATATATATAAAATTTAAATTAAAAATTATTTTAATATTAAATAGAAAAATATTTTTATTTATTTATTTATACATTAAACTTTTAAAAATTGAACTGAAATTATATATTTTTAATTAAATTAATATTTTTAATTTAAGTTAATGAGAATCTATATATTTATAGTTTTAATTAATATTAGTTTTAATATTGAATGAAAAATTGATTTGTCAAGTTTAAATGTTTTGAAGCTATTATTTATAAGATGTAATTTAGATAATTAGTTTTTATTTTCAATCTCTCTTTATAAGTTTTGAACTTAACATCTAAATAGTAATCTACACCAATTAATTGATTTACAAGTTATTAATATAGTAAATTTTTTTTTTTTTTTTTTTCTAAATTGTGCTAATTCTATTAAGTAATCATAATGTTAAAAAACTGCCTCGGTTCAACTGTGGGAGCTTGAAACCGGGCTTGAAGTCCATGCTCTAACAATATTACGAACTGCCCGGAGTGGGAAACCAGTTCTTTTAAAAGCAGTTGCACCGCCCTTGAAAAGGGAAACCGGTGAGAGGTCCATTATGTTCAGCATAAGATAACTACAAAAATACATCATTGACATGTAGCTTCTGCTGCTGTAGACAACAAAAACAAAAAAACCAGTGTTTCTAGCTAAATAGGTATGAATAGAAGCCATACTGAGCCAAGTCATTGCAGAATTAATGAGTGTGAGCCGGAGACGGTGGCTCCTCCTCAATTCGGCACCCATAATGCTCCTCAGAGTCTTCAGCATCTGCGCTCGGAGCTCCGTCTTTATCTGAGTTGGCACCCACCTGCATAGAAAGATGACCCAGGGAGGGCAAGGCTGTAACAGGAATATCGCACAGACCAGTGGGAGGCTTTATAACAGGGTTGGAGCGGGGAACGAAAGGAGTGGGGGGAGGGTCATGCACCGGGGGAGGGAGAGGAGTTGACTCTTCTCGCAGGGTAATGGTAATGTAAGTGGTGATAGTCGGACGATTGAAGGCACAGTCAAATATGAGCTCCGCTCTCTGCGAGGTTTGCCGCAGATAATGGCTTCCAGAAGGTAGGGGGCAGAGGGAACAGGTTCCTGAGGCGCGTCAAGGTGAGGAGAGGAGGGTTGATGTTCGCGAGCCAAGCCTGGAGGGCTATCGAGGTTCCACTGACGGGAAGAATCTTGAACATGCTGCCTTTCAGAATGCTCGGGGAGGTGAGCTCCATCTAGGCTGGAAGACGGACGATCGCTTGCAAACCTGCCGCGAGTGGCGCCACGACGACACCTCATGCATTGCCTAAGCCTCGGCATTTCAGTCTCAGCAGTTTGAACAGACCGAAACCAAGGGGAAAGAGCTTGAGCAGGAGCGAGACCCCGGAGAGAACCAGGAGAGATTTGCAAGTTGAAATTGGAACAGAGAGCACTATGTGAAAAATGATACCCAGGTTCAATTTCTATACAGCTAAGCAGCGAGGTGCGACGACCAGTGTGAGTGCGGGCACTGGGCACTGCAGAGGTCACCGGACATGCACAACAAATAGGCTTCCAAGAACTGCAATTAGCGCTGGAAGGATCTGGAGAACTTGAATAAGAGTCCATAATATGCCGACTGAGAAGACCAAGGAGGAAGAAGCGCCGGCGTCGGGGAGTAAATGAACTGCTCACTTGCGAATTGAAGTCGAATTTAATGGCACTGCTGGGAGCCATATGGCCACCCCATGCGAAATGCCTTGGGAGCTGGCCCGGGACGGAGGTCCCATCAATTCTATTCCCATCAATTCTATTAATCATCCACATCCAGAAATATAGTTAAAAAATATTAAATGTACTTGCCTATATAGAATTATTATTAGATATTGTTAAAAAGATTATGATCTTAATATAGATAATTCTAGGCATGACCATAATTGACATAGCTTTTTGGGGTATATATTTAAGTTGAAAATGTTTTTTGATTTTAGAATGAGAACTACAATTTTTTTTTATTTACTAAAAAAGACATCTGTATGAGTGAAAATCTACCCTATTAAGAATTAAGAATCTTTAATATTTTATGAAATGAGTCTAAAGTCTATCTTTTTAATGAGTTATTTTGGATAACATGGATGAGTTAATTTGTATTCATAAATTGCTGAACTCATTTTGATTGTAGATTTTAAAAATACCTCAAAATTCCAGAACACAAAATTAGTTACCATCCATAAATTTCTAAAACATTCCAAAAATTTACATTTGATAACCTTCTTGAATAAAATCAATAAAAATTATATTTATTATAAATTGACAACTAAATTATGATAATCTTTATCACTTTTCGTTAATTTAACTTGAAAGAAAAAATGTTGTGCATCTTAACCCTTAAATTCTATAAACGAGTATACTAGTATTTGCACGGCCCGCGGCTGTGCAAAGGGAACGCCGAAGGCGTGCGGCGTCGATTGGACAGCAGCACGAACAGTGCTGAGACAAGCAGGGTGGGAGCAGCAAAGTGCAATGGAGGGCTGCCAAGTGTCAGTTTTTTACAGGGCAGAAGGGCGATAAGTGGAGCAGAAAGATTGGCTGGGAGCACTATTCATCCCAGCAAAGCCCATTAAGGGAACACCTTCGGCGTAAAAATTGAAATTATTGTAATGTTGTATGTCTTTGATGCTGGGGACGACCTCCATTGAATTTTCAAGGAATTTTTAGAATGCCGAGAAGAGGACTTTAAAAAGTCTTCAAATTTTTAATTCAAATCGTTTTGCTGGTGCGTTACGGCATCCTGTAAGAGCTGCTTGGCGGCAAGGAAACTTGTCTGTAGAAGTGAATATTACACATTAAAATAAGTTGCAGCACGCCTCTGTTTTGTTCCCTCGGCTGGCTACTTGTGGATGTATTTCCTTTTAAATATTTTCTTTTTCTTTTGGTGATGTCCTTGCTTAAACTCTGACGCCTCCACTTTGAAGCAATTCAATTCAATAATATATGGATTCTTTTGTACCGGATATAATCAAGTTCTATAATATAAGGACTCTCTTGAATTGGATATATTTATATTTATTAGAATATTTGTTGGGCACACTCTCGCGTTAAGATTGGTTGTAATTTAAATATTAAATTATATATAATAATGATAATTTAATTTTAAGTTTATAATTAAGTGAGATATCAAATTTATATTGATATATAAGAATTACTGTTTGTGAGAGCATGTCACACATTAATATATATATATATATATATCACATCACGTGAGAAGTGATGTGTTACTAGGCATGGCAGGGAAGGATTCCAATCTTTTTTAGTGAGACCTTTTAAGTGTTGCCCTCATGCTTTTTGAGCTTTATTTATGGGCATTTAAATTTATTGTAATATGGTTGGTTTTAGACGAAGACAAGGGGCACATTTGGTTATTGATCTCTGCATGAGTATCACTACTTCATCTAATCTAGTAGCTTTCGCTTTGATTGACTTAGAATCTTTTAGTATTACTCTCAACACACTCCACCCCCTAGAATTTTTATGCGTCTTAATGATTTAGCTTTGGTTTCTAGACATCATTGTTGGCATTCATTCCACTCAGTCCTAGCACTAACCCTCTCATAGTTTTCTAGCTTTGTGGGAAAGTTTCTCTTCCTCCATTCTACACTTTCTTGGGGCTTTTTGGTCTTCTATGCATTTGCACCCCCTCCGCTTCCTCTCCTTGCTTCGAGTTTCTTTTGTCTAAACAATTTATACTTGGATTTGTTTGTTGGATGCCACTTCAAATACGATGGTTTGTGAATGGGCACTTTTTCACTGTAGTGGAGGAGGTAGGGGTCTACAAGGAGGAACATAGGATCACTTACAAGCGAAAACCTCGACTCGACTATATAGGGACCAGAGTCCTCCTCAAATTGAGACTCAAATAGATGAGGTAGAGAATGACCTCTTGGGTGTGGATTAATGTCTTTCTAATCCAGACATGGTAGAAGCAATGCTTGCATGGGTGTCGGATGTTGGCCACACTCATGGTAGGAAAAATCGATATATTTACAAAATCAAATTCTATTGCCGTTTCATTGCTTTGTCACAGTCGGGTCGTTCTGGAGAAGAACAACACGAAGTAGCGTATGTCTCTTGGTTTTGGAAAACATTGTTCTATAGCTTAAGGTGAATGAGTGCATGATACACAATGAAACAATGGATGATCCTAGCTCTGCTCCTCATTGCCCCAATCTTACTAGTTCTAGTTTGATTGAGGTCGATACCTCTCATTCTACTTAATTTGCCGTATCTTTCTTCTACCAATATTATTTGATATTTAATTATTTACCCAATAAAATTGTTAATATCATTACTTTTAAAATATAAAAACAATTGCTATCTTCTATTTTTTTAAGTTTCTAAATTTTTATAAACTTTAAAACATTCTACATTAAAAATTTTAAACAATTTAATGATAATATTGTTCTATGAATACTTGTATTTCAAAACTGAGGGTCCACTAACAAATAACTCCATTTAAATTATATAACTTCTTGTTAAAAAAATTAATATAAAAATAATATAAATTAATTATATTATAAAACTTAAATTAAAAAAATATATATTTTTTATAATAAATACAATTAATTAATAAATAAATATATATATATATATATATATTTATTTATATATATATATATATATATATATATATATATATATATATATATATATATATATATATATATATATATATATAATATTATAAAACTTAAATTAAAAAATATATATTTGTTATAATATAGACAATTAAAAAAGAGGAATTATTATAGGATATATATTTTTGTATTTCTTTTTCAACTTTGTATATTGAAGACACTCATTATTAAATAGTATGAGGATGGTTCAATGTGGGTTAAAATAATATAATTATTTTCCCAAAAACTATACCTCTTACATATATTCTTACATATATATTTTTTTTTATTATACACTCGTGATTAATTATTATGGTAAGGTTCAATGTGGGTCAATTCAATATAATTATGTTAAAAAAAACATACCACTTACCTATATTTAAAATATATTATATTTTTTAAATATATATTATGGTCATTCTTAACTTGTCATTTTTTTATAAATTTGATAGAAGTCTCTATTCATATATTGGATATTCGTAATTCAAAAAATAATAAAGTTATATAAATATAATATTTATTATAAATTTATAAATATGTATATAAAGTAATTGATTTTAAAGTTTTTTATATCATAGTATTTTTTTTATCATATATATTAAGTTAGAATTTATTGTATTATGGAAAATTTATACAATTTATATTTATAAAAAGTTTTCGCTAGATGATGTCTAGTTTTAGTAAAAAACAAAAATGACTAGCTAGCCTACAACTATTATAGGTAGGACTATCTGCCCATGTGAGGGAAACTTGATGGCCTTCCATAATGTTTTGAAAACAGTTTGTGTCATTAAAAAACAGAGGAACAACAAAATAATTACAACAACAAAGGGATAATTTGATGATTCTAATTTGTGATCTATGTTGTGTCAAGAGCTACTTGCGGGGTTTCTCATCACCTTCCTTTAGCTAGGGCGGACACTCCCAATCCACTAGAGTCAACCCATAATAAGCGTCACCATCCTGTTGAGGGTGCACCTATGACTGTGGATTGGTTGTTGCGCCTTGGTTGTTATTCATTCATTCTAATCCCTTCTTGCTTGAAGGCCCTGGCTCCCTTAGTCTTTTCTTCATATCAATACTTAGTTGTCGATGAAATTCAATAGCCGGAATTCCCTTACTTGATGGATCTAGCTTCCCAAGACTGGGGAGTTTGGTTCCTTTTGATACAGAGTTCAGAGGGCCCTGAGAGGCAGAGTTATCAACAATGTTGAATGATTTTGGAGGCGAAGGAGGGGTACAGGAATTGTAAACCTAAAGCTCTAGCGATGACTCTTATTGCTACATGAGCATGAACCAGATGGAAGTCAAGGTCCATGAGTTTAACTTCAGCCATAGTCCGAGCTTCTTCTTGGTCTCGGAGGTGGTGGTCCAACATATTTCATAATGCCCACAAGTTGTCTTCAATATTTCCCAACTCTTGAGCCTCCATTTCTACGACTAAGTGTCAATAGCATCTTGGGAGATCCTCATCGAAGCACTCTGCTCCATAGCCATGCTAAGGAGGAAGAGGTGGCTGACCTTTTCCTCTGCCCCCTCTCCTGGGACAATTTCACTCTCTCACCATTATTGCAGGTCTTTGGGATCTTGTATCATCCAATCTTAGACAAATAGTTCTGTCGATCTTCCCACCATCCTCCTTTGTGCATACAAGAAAATGATTAAACTTTCATCTTGTTAAATAAATGTACATTTCATGACATGGGTGTAATTTCCATGTCCTTGTCATCATGCCACCACTGTCCATGTATTTCCTTAGATATGTTGGCTTAAAGTGCCACCGTTCTCCTATCTTAACTGCCTTTTCTTTGGACAAAATGTGGGTGTTTAATGCCATCCCCTGCCACTTGGTCACCCAAGTTCAAGGCTTTGAGATCTCAGTTTGCAATGTCTATTAAATTTGAGATCGAGGTCATAATTTGAGGGGAATTCAGGTGCAATTCAACACATGGAAATCACCCTTCTACCCCTTTTTTGGCTAAAAAATACGTTAGGGAATTCACTTTATGTTTTACATGGGAAAAGATTATTCATTCACGTTGAGAAATAATTTGGGCTAATTTCTGCATGTTTTAATCCAATCACCATCCCAAGGATCATTTCATTGAAGGAGAACCTTATTGGATATTTTTCTTTGTCTAATCTATTAATCGATAAACACCTTCTATAATGAGAGGGTGAAGGCTTATGTTATGGGCTATAGGGATGCCTTGGATTAAGGCTTCCAGTTCTACAACATTGTTGCTATCATGACCATTATAACCTACATATATTCTAATGATTTTTTCTCGGTAGTTCCTATTCCATATTCCCCTGGGTTTCCTTTTAAGGCCTCGTTGAAGTGTAATGTTGCATTGGAGGATGTGCCCAAACTTTAGGGCTTGCAACATTCGAAGTTCGACCCAAAATTCCTGTAGATAATGAATATTAGTTGAATTTATACCAATCAAGGATATCCTTTTCTTGAGGGATCTTGCAAAATATTTTTCTTCCCAGCTGGTTAGGAAAATAGATTCTTCAAGGTGTTTATTGAGGAGGAGCTAGATGTTATTCAGAGATTTATGTCTGTTGTTGAAGATGTGTTTATTGAATTCCTTCCAAATTTCCCAGAAGAATAGTCCTAGTATGAGTTTCCATAAGTTTTTGATAAGTTGGTTTTTAAATGCGTGTTTTGGCCATGATTTAAGTGTTTGGACTACATTCCCACATGTGTTTTCTATTATATTAAATCTCGTTGTGTGCACTAGAGATTGTGTGCTAACTTATGAGTACCTAGAAGGTGATCCATTATTTCCTGGTAGTGTTTGCACATGCAACACCATTATGGTCCTTCATATTATATATTATTAAAGTTCTCCCATGTTAATATTTTTCATCTTGATAGTATCCATATGAATGTGGTTACCTTTGGCCATAAGCTAGTAGACTAGAGTTCCATCCTGAAAGGACCAGAGCCAGTCTAAGGAACTTGCCAAGATAGGTAGTAGGCTTCCTTGACTGTGAAAGGCACATAGTTTTGTATTTTCATTGTAGGATGTCTAGCCCTTATTTCCTTTTTATGTGTATTTTATTCATTTATATCCATATGCCCTGAGATTCTTCCATCTACCCATCTCCTTTCCATAGTTTGTATGCTACCAATTTTAGATGGATGTAGTGTCATCCTCAATCCAATAGTGGTAGACTTGAGTTCTCTCCACTCTTTAAGCAATGGCTTGACTTATGGGGAGACAATAATTATGATAAAGGTTGGGAATTTTCTTCCATGAATCCTCCTAGAATGTTGCAAATTTTCCATCTCGAATTCCCCAGAAGAAGTGCTATTAGACTATGGTTTTGTTGAGAAAGTGCCAAATTCAAGATTAGAGATCACTATGGAGTGAAGGACAATTGTATGAGGTTCTTCCTTTATATATACTTTACATATTTAATATTCGATAAGTGAAACTAGGTATCCTTAGATTATCTAACCCATATCCACCATATTTTGGCTTCTAGGACTTTGTTAACAATTTCATGGTCTCACAAACCTAGTCCACCTTCTTCCTTTGGGAAACAAAGTGTTTCCCATTTGATTAGTGGAAATTTTTTCTTGAGATGATTTCCTTCCCATAGGAAGGTTATTTGAATATTTATGATTCTTTTTAGAACCCACTTGGGCACAAAAGGAAAATTGTTGGAGATGGGATCCCCTCGAAGAAAGAAACAAGGAAATACTCCGTAGATCGAGGGGCGGAGCGCGCAATGCAGAGTCTATTTTAAGTCATAGGGGATTTGGGGTGGGTCAAATTCCATTATTATGTAATGGGAAGGGATATTTTGTGAATGTTGGACTCCGCCCATGGTTTTTGATCATGGTATTGTAAATTCCAAACCTATATAAGGAGTCTAGATAGAATTCACTGGCAGAGGTAAGACAAAGGAAATAAAATCTTAAATGATAGATATTATGAGTTGCATTTGGATGTAAGATTGTTTTGAGTCATATTCTATGCTTTGGGTTAGAGTAGAATTCTCCTACAGTTGTGTGTGTGAAGACCTTCAAAAGTCTGCAGTTGTGTGCGTAGACCCCTGCAAATATTTTCGTAGGATGGAACTGAATTTATGAGAAGGATCTAACTATTAATGAAAGAATCGTTGGATAGATATGAATTTTATTGATGTTTTTTTCTTTTACGTACCTTTTATGAATGTCTATCCTGAATAAGGTTTTTTTTTTGTAATTGAATAGCGTAGTCTTGTTTATGGTTGTTCCTTTGTTTAATGCATGAATAATTAATATCGTGTAGTCTATGATTAAGTTCAACATATGTGTTGAAAAACAGTTGTATTATTGATAGATATGACCTGCAAATATCTGATAAGAAGGACAAGCCCTAAAGCCACAATCCTATCTTCCTATGGATTCAAAAACCTGGTTCTACCATCCCCCTATATTTCCTCGAGTGATACTTTGGTCTGCACGGGCATATTATTGCCGAAAGGGTGAGTAATAGTGAGTTTTTTTGGATTGTGCAGTCACTTTGAACCTAGGTCTAGGCCCCATCAAGCCAAAAAATGATTCTTTTGCTAGGACTGGGATCTGACCAAGTTATAGCTAGATTGGGTAAGTCTGAAATAATGTGAGTTTATTGTGCAATAAAAGATAAATCCACGCATCTCTATTGAATATTGGTTACGAAAGTGTATATATATATATATATGAGATCTGTTTTTTCTCATTGTCTACTGAGCTGTATGAGTGGATATCAATACTGGCTACATAGACGGGTTGGTTCAATAATACGCTAACTAAATGGACCCCAGATCTTATTGAGAATTTGAAAAGGACTGATAACGATGTCATGAGGGTTGTTGATTATTGGATAGGCAGTATCCTTCGAGGGTTTATCATTGAGTTTGAGATCGATAATTCAGTGTCTTATAATGAAGCAGTGTGCAAGTTCTTCAAAGACCTTAGAAGTGAGTACCTGAATTCACTAAAGTTATGGATTAGAATGCTATTTTCTGAAAAGGGTATACTATGGTTGTGATCATATTGATGCGTGAAGAAAGATAACCTGGTTCTATGCGAAGCAGAAAAAGGTTTAGGACCAATTTGGGAATGTACTTTGAAAAGGAACATAGTCCATTGTTTGGGTATGGAGAAAGAGAAAGAAACCCTGCTACCCTGAGAAGTTTGAGATCTAAACATCAACAAAGAACTGCAGATATTCCCCATCCTTCCACCCCCATCATCACTCCATCCTATTCTATTCCTCCACTTCCACCTCCCCCATTCACCATGGCCCAACCCTCGAAGATGCCTGTGTTCAATGGAATAGATGATCCTGAACAGTTCTAGTTTGTGGTAGAAGTGATATGGAGTTTGCAAAATGTTACATATGAAAGCATGAAGAAAAAGAAGTTAGTTACCACACTGCAAGATAGAGAATTGTCTCAAGGTACATGAAATATGTTACGATTAATGAACATTCTTCTTTGGCTGAGGCAAAGACCACACTGAACGTTGAATTAAAGAAACCAAAGTCCCAATCCTAGTGTATCACGAAGATCAAGGAGATTAAGCATCTGGTTATTGAGACCATATGGTAGGTATATCAGCATTTAAGACATTGTTGAGCCAAATTAGTTTTAAGATCTTGGATGAACTACATACAGAATGGTTCATTGCTACATTGTTGCCTCATCTTAGATTTTCATTGTCACAATAGAAGATTGCTACTTAAGTGGAAGTGTTGGAGATAGTGATGAAGTTGGAGGCTTCACCGATAGTTGATACAAGCATAGGAGTGAAAAAAAATCAAACTTAGTTTACGAGATTGCATATGGAGCTCCAAGATCTAAAGGAGGGAAAGGAGGTTCGATCTAATATAAGGTCAGAAGTCTAGTGTATCAAGTGTAAAGAAGAGGGTCACTATAAAGAGTAGTGCATTGTTTATATAGAGTATTTGAATGTTGGGATGCCAAGTCCATTAAAACTTGGGTCAAGTGTTGGGCCAAGTGTAGGGTGCCATGTATTGTGTATCCTATGAGAAGTTGCAGGCCAACATTCCACTGACTATTGTCAACTTTTGCAAAATTTTATCAGATCACCGAAGCAATTTCTTTGCAATTTCGGTATTTTGGTGGAAGATGATGAGAAACATTGTAAGAGCTAGGATTTGATGATGAAAAATAGTCTTGGTGCATATAGAATGCAGGTAGAATGGTGCGATGCTTCGGGTTCATCAACTGCATGATAAGGTTTCCTAGGCCAAGGGAATGGATGAGGAGGAGGCACAAGTTGTGGATGAGGTTAGATGATATGTTACAACTGCGGATAGCCTAGACATTTTTCCACGGATTTTTAGAATCCCACTGTAGCTTCTTGTAAGTATAGTCAATAATTTGGTCATGAATTCAAATATTTACCCATTTTGTTAGATAAAATGCAAGAGAAGCACAACCAAAAGTGAGCTCAAATTATAAAAATGATGAGGGTTTAACCATGCCAGGCATATCCAAGTGTTAACATAGTAACATGCGGTGGTGTGAATACCAGAGGAGGCTGCGCATAAGGAAAAAAGACTGTGATGGAGACCTGGGTAAGGAAATATGAAGATAATAATTTTGTATTTAATGTACAATGTGAGAAAGAGAAATTCATGGAAGCAAGGAAGACACTTATGACTCCTAAAGCTTCACCACCTACCCCGCAGAGACAATTGTTTCCAATGGGGAACAATAATGAGGAGACCGTTGAAGTAAAGGAAGTTGATCAGTCTATCTTGACATCCTTCTTGCAGATGTGTGTGAAATTTCTAAGGGACAAGAGGGTTGTAGAAGGGTTGCGGGAGCTGATATATAGCTACACTTGCAAGGAAAGGCTACAACTGGAACTACACGTAGTAAACACAGTATACAAGAACAAGAAAATAACTAACTGAGAGATGCAGTTGACTCCGCAGATCAAAGATTATGAGATGGATCAAGTAATTTTGGATCTAGGATCAAATTCCAGCATTCTGCCAAAACAAACATGGGAGCAGGTAGGAAGACCTAAGCTACAATGGTCACCAATTCAGCTGAGGATGGACAATCAACAAAATACCATTATTAGGGGGCGATTTTAGGGGATTAACGTAGATATTGATGAGATGGTGTGTTGGTCGAATTCAAAGTAATTGAGACCGTTGATGACAGTAATCCATATCCTGCGCTGTTGGGATTTTTTTGGACGTAAGACATGGATTCTATAATCAACTTGAAGAAGCAACAGATGATATTTGAAAAGAATGGTACCCGATTTTTTGTGCCATTAGATCCTTCCGAAGGTGTTTTCTATACATAGCCTGTGAAGCATGAGTATGGGGATGCTAAGATTGATCAGATATATAAGCTTACTACATAGGATGAAGACTAGATTAATCCCACCATGGATGGTAAATTATTTTTCGAGTGTGATAGTTCATTCATTTCAGATTCTGATGAAGAGCTAGAGCATTGCTACAATTGTTTGCATGAAGTAACAACTAAGCATTGTAACAGGGTTACCAAATCGGAAACGCACAACTTACCTTTTTATGATGGCATGGGGAATGTTATATTTTTTTTGGAGGAATTTGAGCAAAAGGTCTCTGAGGACCAGATATAGGAAGAGTTGGACTTCACATTGAGGTCTACTCCAGCACAATCGTGGGGCATGCACAGGGAAAGTTTAGAAGGATGGAAGGAGTTTTGTAAGTTGCTAAGACTGATATTTGTTCATGTTAATACAAATATCATGGAAAAGTATGATGGTTAGAAGGATCCTCATGAGAACTTGGCTCGTTGGACTGAATCTTGGGGCATCAAATCTCAACTAGAATGGGTGCACATGTTCTTTCATTCCTTGGAGACGATACCTCAGCAATGGTATCTCGAAACAGAGTTGCGCCATGGCATGATGAATTGGGATGAGATGATAGAAGATTTATTATTAATATATAGCTTCGTTGATGGCTAGGATTTTGTTAATGAGGCTCTTCAGGAAGTCAAAGTGGGAATATTTCACATTACCAAGGTGTAGGTTTTAACCATGTATATAAATTATCTGCAAAAAAATCTTAAAGACAAAAAATAAACAATAGCGAGAGCATAAAACATAAAACATATATACACAGAGATTTTCCCCTGGATCCAAAATCGAGACTACTAGGTTGATTTTTCATTATATTCCTTTTAGTGTTACAACACATATATATACATGCCAAAGCATACATAAACCCCAATCCATTAACCCAAGATTAGAACATAACCATAGTTCCCCTGACCAGATCTACAAAATACCAAGGGCCAAAAAGCATCATGCCCCAAAACCATGTGAAAACCCATGCACAAAACCATGGGTGGGTCCGCACACCCAAAAATAGGGTCCAATTTTTTTTTCTCGGGGCGCTGCCTTGAACCCCGAACAGGGGGGGTTGCTACCCCCCTGTTGTGCCTGCCACAACGTATAGGGGTGGTTGTCGCCCCCCCACGCGTGCGACTTATCATGTAAAGAATATAACACATACCAAACATTCTCCCACTTGTTGTTTTCTTTCTGTAGGGGGCCAAAATAGAGCTTAGTCATTATCCCAACTCTGCAACACCCATTGTTTCTCTATGCCAAGAGAACTTCTGAGTGGTCATAGACTTATTCAATGCATATGCAACATTATTCAAAGTGTCGACCTTTACCAGCAACACCCCTTTATCCTCAACCATATCTCTTACAAAGTGATATTGAACATCAATGTGCTTTGTCTTTGAATGATAAGTAGGGTTCTTAGCCAAGAAAATTGCAATTTTGTTGTCATAGTCTATCCTTATAGCCCGTTGCACCAACCCCATACTTGAACACAATCTCTCCAACCAAATTGCTTCCTTGCTTGCATGAGTGGCTGCCATGTATTCTGCCTCTGTAGTTGAAAGATCTACTACAGACTGTCTTTTACTCATCCAACTGACTGCACCTCCAAATAGGCTAAACACATACCCACTTGTAGATCTTCTTTGGTCCAGATCTCTAGCCCAGTCTGAATCAACAAAACCAAGGATGTCCAAAAATCTGTCCTATCCTAGTCTTTCCTGGTAGCACAAGCCATAATCATTAGTGACATGCAAATACCTAAAAACCTGCTTCACTGTTGTCCAATGCTCCTTCCCTGGTTTTCACATAAACCTGCTCAATACTCCCACTGCATGTGCAATGTCTGGTCTAGTACAAACAGTTGCATACATCAGGCTAGCCAATACACTTGCATATGGAACACAAGATCTATCCTCCTCTTCTTCTTATGTCTTGGGACATTTTTCAATACATAGCTTTACACCTACAAGAATAGGAACTTCACCGGTTTATTATCTTGCATATTGAACCTCTGCAATATTGTCTCGACATACTTCCTGTGGTTTAAATAGAGCTTCCTCTTTGCCTGATCTCTCTTAATTTCCATGCCAAAAATATAGTTTGCAGCACCAAGATCCTTCATTTTGAATTTGGAGAACAATTGGGTCTTCAAATCTTGGATAATTTCTTTGACATTTACAATCAGCAACATATCATCCACATACAAGACCAAATAAATAACATGGTCACCAATTAATTTAAAATATACATAGTAATCCTCTTTTCTTTTGGTGAAGCCAAGTTCCCATATATAGGTATCAAATTTCTGATACCACATCCTTGGTGACTGTTTTAACCCATACAAAGACTTTTTTAACCCACATACCAGTTCTTTCTTATTCTTCACCATAAATCCTTCAGGTTGCTTCATGTAGATCTCCTCTTCCAGATCCCCATGAAGAAATGTTGTCTTCACATCCATCTGTTCTAAATCAAAATCAAAGGAAAAAACAACAAATAAAAGTAATCTAATAGAAGTAACCTTGGCAACAAGAGAAAAAATATCACCAAAATCAATTCCCGACAACTGGGAATAACCTTTTGCTACCATTCGAGCTTTGTATTTCTACACATTGCCTTATACATTCATCTTCTTCTTAAACACCCATTTTCTCCTGATTGGCTTCCTTCCAGCCGACAAATCCATTAGATCCCATGCCTCATTTTTATGCAAGGATGCCATTTCATCAACCATGGCCTCCTTCTAGAGTTTTACATCCTCTAAATCTACTGCCCCCCTAACAGTTCTGGGATCATCGTCAGTTATAGTTAAAGAAAAAATTTGAACAAAAAGCAGATGGACTATACCTTTCCGGTTGTCTTCTTTCCCGAAATAATCCTCTCACAACTGGAGTTTGTGGCTCTTCCTCTCTTGAATATTCTTCTATTGTAGAGCCTGATTCATCCTCCTTTAGCTCAAACTCTATCTTCTTAGGTTCCTTTGGTAGGACTTCATGTTTAACAACATCTTTCACCTCTCTAAACACCACATCTCGACTATACATAACCTTCATTGTTTCTAAGTTCCAAAGCTTGTAACCTTTTAAACCATCCTTATACCTAATAAAGATACACATTTTAGATTTATTATCCAACTTGGTCCTTTTCTCCTTTGAAACATGTCAATATGCATCACATCTGAATACCCTCAGATGTGAAAGAGAGGGTTTCTTACCAGTCCATACCTCATGTGGATTCTTATCCTCCAATGCTGATGAAGGTGATTTGTTAACCAGGTAACATGCAGTCTCCACTACTTCTGCCCAGAATTCTTGTCCTAACCCGATACCATTGAGCATGCTTCTTGCCTTTTCCATCAGCGTTTTGTTCATTATTTCTACAACTCCATTTTTCTGAGGTGTGTATGGATTGTTCTTCTGCCATGATATACCACACTTCTTACATAACTCTTAAAATTCCTTCTTGCAGAACTCTCCACCATTATATTTCCTCAACGCCTTTATCTTCTTCACTATTTATTTTTCCACCAGACCCTTAAATTCTTTAAATCTTTCAAAGACTTCAGATTTCTTCCTGAAGAAATATATCCATGTATTCCTTGAGAAGTCATCTATGAATTAAACATAGTTCACAGACTTACCCAGTGATGGAACTGACATAGGTCCAAAAACATCACTGTGCACAAACTCTAATATATTGTTCGCCCTCTTAGCACCAGAAGGAAAAATCACCCGATTCTGCTTCCCATATACACAATGTTCATAGAAATCAAAATCTAGAGAGTAATTAGACATACCTTCTACCATACCATTTCCATGTAGTATCTGAAGGCTCTTCTCTCCAATATGTCCAAGCCTTTGATGCCATAGCATGGTCTTTTCTTTAGAGACTGCTTGGCTTTCGACTCCACTTTCATGAACCACAGAAGTTTTGCACCCTTCAATAACAGTGCTTCCCTGAATCTTGTTCATAGTTCCAATATGAACCTCCCACATTAATACCAGTTCTACCCTAACCATCTTACAAGTATCTTTCTCGAACAATGTTTTTACACCTACATAATCCATCTTTCTTATAGAAATCAAATTTCTAGCCAATGCAGGAATGTGTACGAGTTTCTTAGGAAGTGTTCCTAATCATACACCTTATAGCTTCGACTTTGGTTTTCCATTTATAATGATTACGGCTTCCTATCATCCCCTATAAGAAGACATCACCGCCATCATATTTCTCATACTTGCAGAACCACTCTCGATGGGGAGTGAAGTGAAAGGATGCACCTGAGTCAATCAATCATGACTCATGATATACATGTGTATTTGAAGAAGAAGCCAAATACACATCCCCACCTTCATCCGAGGTGGTTTTTGCCTCTGCAGAATGAGCATCATCAGATCCCTTTCATTTCTCAGGAGCTTTAGATCTGCACTCCATTTTGTAGTGCCCTTCCTTTCAGTATTTCCAGCATACCTTTACAAACTTTCCAAGAGATTTAGATCTCCCTCTAGATTTGAATCTACCACTCGAAACCTTATTCTTGTTTAATTTTGGGACCTTCCTCGTACAGATAAGGCATCTCCATTTTGGCCCTCCATATTTCTCCGTCTCATTTCCTCAGACAACAAGGCTGAGACAATGTTATTAAAATTCAAGGTAGTTGTATTGCTACCTATTGCAATAACCAGACTGACCCACGAGTCTGGTAGAGAACACAACAAACTGATGCACTTATCTTCATATAAGATTTTAATATCAATAGATGATAGCTGGCTTACCACAATATTGAAGGCGTTCATATGCTTTGTCACTAAGTCTCCATCCTTCATCCTCAGGTTATACAGCTTTTTCCGCATGAACAATTTTTCACTAGAGACTTAGATTGGTACAAATTACCTAGCTTGTCCCACAAGGTCTTCACTGTAGCTTCCCCAGATACATTCAAAAATACTGAATCTAAGACACACAACCGTATTTTTCTCTTTGCATTTCGATCCAGCTTCTTCCAGTCTTCATATAACATTTTCGTTGGTTTAGTACCAGATCTACCATGATCCACTGATCTTTATCCACCAGCAGATCCTCCATCTTGAGCTTCCACAACTCAAAACTCTGACCGTTAAATTTATTGATCTCTATCTTCCCGCCACTCACCATATTCTTTCACCACAAGAATAGATCCCACAGATCTCCCACTCAATAGGGTCTACCATAGGCCCGAGAAAAAAACCCCTTAGCAGGAAAAGCGTCCCCTTGAAGTTGAAACAACTCTGATACCAAATGTTGGTTTTAACCATGTCCAAAAATTATCTGCAAAAAAAACTTAAAGACGGAAAATAAACAATATCGAGAGCATAAAACATAAAATATATATACACAAATATTTTCCCTTGGATCCCAAATAAGGACTACCAGCTTGATTTTTCATTGTATTCCTTTTAGTGCTACAACACATATATATACATGTCGAATAATACATAAATCCCAATCCATTAACCATATATTAGAACATAACCATAGTTCCCTTGACCGGATCTACAAAATACTAGGGGTCGAAAACCATCATGCCCCAAAACCATGTGAAAACCCATGCACAAAACCAGGGGTGGGTCCGGCCACCGAAAAATAGGGTCCAATTTTGTTTTCCCGAGGCGTTGCCTCAGACCCCGAACAAGGGTGGTTGCTGCCCCCTTGTGACCTCCTGTGTGTGCAACTAATCATGGAAATAATATAACACATACCCAACACAAGGAGCTAAGGATGTTGGTACAACTTGATTGGACAAACCCGATGAGCAGACACAGAAGGATTTTGTTGAAGGGTGGATTCATCGCAGTCGTAATATTATGAAATAGTCTGAAGGTAGGACTTTGCTGAGGGGGTGAGTCTCATGGAGATCGTCCAAAATATGACCGTTGGAGTAGTAAAAGTTGATTGGAAAATTACTTGGTCGTTAAATGGAGTGGGAGTGATGAAATTCATGGATCTTCCACCAAATTTACATTTATGAAGAATATCTAAAGACGATGATGCGGTTTTAATTCACAATTTTCTATAAAGGAGAGATCCCACTCCCCATTTGAACATTTTGCATTAAGTGTTAGAAGTGAGAGCTACTATCTGCAAGAGATCAGAGGGAGTTATTGCATGTAAGATTATATTTTCATAACATTGAGAGAAGCATTGATTAAATCAGGGAACAACCACAAAATCCGGCCAGGTTTAGCCACCACAATGTCAGCCACACCACTAGTAACCACCATAGGACTGAGGTCGCACAGGAAGAAGACAAATATATATACAAAATCATCTGCGAATCTTAAGAAACCAATCCTAAGGTTGTCGCCTTAGAAGAAGCTACTGAAGGAACACGAAGTAAGGGAGCTCAATATCGGTAGAAAAAAGGCCATGGAGATAGAATCAGATGACGAAAAAGTATAAGAAGTCCCAGAATAGATTGATGATGAGGAGGTTGAGCCTATCTCTATGTGGCCTCCATATATTCTTGCCTTGAAATCGAAGGCTAAGAAGTCAGTGAAAGACCCTGATGCAATGAAGTACAAGGTGTTTACACCATTGATTCCAGATGAGGTGTTGATTGAAGGAGACTTACTGGCCAAGGTGCCTCAACTCAGAATGGAGGACTGGGATTTTAATGATTAGATAAAATACCCACAGTTTGAGCCCAATAGGTAACTGTGCTAATGGACCTATATAGGAGGTGTGACAAGACTGGAGCCGATGAAATGGGTGAAAGGTATCTAGGAGGCTGAGATAATCAATATGTTATATGCACCACACTTCAGGCACAGTCCTATTAACAATATTTTTGTGTGCCAATTGTTGGCCTTAGTGCCTAATGACTACTGGTGGCTAGGGAAGAAGGTCCCCATTACTGAGACACTAATAAGGAGAATTACAACCCTTCCTTGCCTTGGCTTAGACCCCGCAAAGGATTTTTTGGGAAAAATTCAAGATATGCAGCTCGTGGATAAGATGAAGAATGACTTCAAGATAACAAAGGGAACCCTGGGTTATTTAATTAACTCAATTTAGGATAGAAATGTGTGCCTTTACATGCAAATTCTTGCACGGAATATTATGAGGAAAAGCCATGTAGATGAGGCTTCCACACCTGTAATAGGCTTAGCTTCGACGTGCACCAAGGTCATAGTATATAACTGGGCTGGATATTTATGTACTGAATTCCTTGTCAATTACTGAGCAGTGCAACAAGAAGGAAAATAGTTCCACTATGTGTGGTTCCTGATTCTCATTGCATTAATGGAGTGGAGAGAACCTGAGGAGTCACAGTTCAACATCACAGACCCCAATATATGCGAAGCAGCCATATATGTTTCCCTATGGCATTCGGTAAACATATGGAGGGTTATGGCTAATAAATGTTTCTGGATAGGATTTTAGATGAGTTTTCAGGCAATGATTAACCAAAATCTCTGGTTATCTTCAAGCATTGTGAAACAGTATTGAAAAGTAGCGGAGTTCAAAGTAGACTTCCATCACATACACCACCATGCCAAGAAATACCTTACTGGGGTCTAGTATGAGCTGTCATAACTGGTCGAAGAAGAATTTGTGGAAGTCATCATTAGCCACTGGGTGAGCGATTGGTTAAATTTGCTTCCTGAAGGCATGAAGCAGGTAGGAACGAGTCAAGCCAAGCCCACTAAGCTAACAGGAAAGGACATGAAGGTCACATTTGTGACTGAGAAAGAAATTGACATAGAGATTTTGGAAATAGGAGGGGATGATATTCTTGGCGGTGATCTTAGCAAAAATCCATATTCCCATTTTACCACCAAGAAAAGATAGCCACAAAAGGGTTGCATGAGAAAGAAGGAAATGTTCGATAAGTTCGCTGGCCCAGAAGGCATGGTCCTTAATGAAGGGGACCTCATTGAAATTAGGACACCATGAAGTAGGAAACTAAGCACTTATGGGGTAGTATTGAAGAAAAATATAAGAAAGTGCTGGAAGATATTCACAAGGGATTCCAAGACTTGCAGGTAAAAATGAGTGTTGTTTAGGAGAGCGTGAGTGGGTTGCAAGTGAGCGTGATTCAGCCGAGCAGAGAACAGGCCAACACAAGCACAACTGCGTAGGAATTTGCACTGAATTCTCATACCCACATGGTGAATATCCATGCAATTTCAATGGATTTTGACATGATGGAGAAACTAAGGCAGGTGGCCCACTGGCAGAATACAAAATTGAATCTTGCTACAATGCCATTATAGGCTTTGTAGGAATTCCACCAGGGCATCATTGAAGATTTGAAGATCCACGAACAGGCACCCTCATGATTATTGAGGATGTCAAGAACAAAAGGCAGAGCATGGCTGAGGAAAAGCAACTTGTTTTCCAAGGGTGTTTGGATGAAGCATCACACCGACGAAAGCTGGAGGAGGTTATCTCTAAAGCGTGCAACAAACTGTGAGAGCTCCATATTCAAGTTGAATTTCCACTAGAAGAGAAAGTGGCCAATTTGGCCACCAAATTAAGGACTCTAAGGCCAAATTTGATAAAGTACGCTTTGAAATGTAGATGAATATAGTTGAGCTGCAGATGCACTAGCAACCTTCCACTTCACCAGATGTCTGACAGCAGCACACAATAAGGTTGAAAGCTACCTCAGAATAGGTTGAGTCCCACATACATGAGTGTGTGAATGTATTTGGGGAAGTTCTATATGTATGGGACTCACTGCAAGAGGTCCCTTAGGTGAAAAATCTATAGTCCTAAGTGCGTGAAAATATTGAACAAATGGATTAGGTTAAGGTCACTACTAATACCTTAGTGCCAATGCAATGGCTTACTGGTCTCCAAGAGGGTAAATTATTACAAGGGAAGGTTGATGAGTCACACATGAAGGATCAAATACTTACATATAGAATGGAACTATGGGAAGTCGAGGCCAACTAGATCTCCCAAACTTTGGAAAATAAGTTGAAGGAATTGCACACAACGCTCAGAGTATTTGAGTAGAAGGCAGCTACGAAAGTTACAGAGACACTGCTCAGAGAAGTTAGGGAGTTTAAAAGACAATGCACTGAAGAAATTTCCTTGTTTAAGGATACCTTGAGCAGAATAAAAGCGAATATCAATGGCACACCAGCTTTGTGACTAGAGAGGAGTCACCTTTTTTTGTTGGGGGCTTGTGGAGATGGGATCCCCTCGAAGAAACCAACAAGGAAAGAGTCTGAAGATTGAGGAGAGGAGCACACAACACAGAGTCTATTTTGAGCCATAGGGGATTTGGAGTGGGTCAAACCCCATTATTATGTAATGGGAAGGTATATTTTGTGAACGTTGGACTCCACCCATGGTTTTGGACCATGGTATTGTAAATTCAAAACCTATATAAGGAGTCTCAATAAAATTCATAGGAAGAGGTAAGAAAAAGGAAATAAAATATTAAATGATAGATCTTATGAGATGCATTTGGATGTAAGATTGTTTTGAGATAGAGTCTATTATTTGGGTTAGATGAGAAGGCTCCTACATAAGTGTGCATGGAGAGCGTAGGAAGTCTGTGACTATGTGTGCAAATGCCTGCATTATTCATAGATCTGACCTGAGAATATCTAACAAGAAGGAAACACCTTAAAGCCACAATCCTCTATCCCTCTAGATGAAAAAACCTAGTTCTACCATCCTTGTATATTTTCTCAAGTGAGACTTCGGTCTGCGCAAGATGATCATTTCTGAAAGTGTAGGTAATAGTGGGTTTTCTTGGACTGTTCGGTCACTTTGAAACTAGGTCTAAGCCCCATCAAGCCAACAAAAATAAAAGAGGTAGATAGGAATATACTAGAGAACATACCTAAGGAGGACATGACCAACAACAATATTTAGGGAATGAAAAGTCTATTTTTCAAGTCGATGGTTGATTTTATTAAGAAGATATCTCTAGGAGGAGTGTTTGATGTAAGTCTTAGTGAGAGGGTATCCCAGGTATTTGGATGGAAGGGACATTACTCGCAATCTTAATATTCTGGTGATGTTTCTTTGGGTGACCTAGGGAGTGTTGAAAAGGAATATCGTAGAGTTTTTCCAATTGATAGTGGTGCCTGAGGCTTCTAGTAGTGCTCAGGTATCTCTTTTATGGATCTATAATCTTTGACTAAGGGGTGGTTGAGAAAAAGGGTGTCATCAAAAAATTTCTAATTATTCATGGGAGCGTCATCGTGGAGTGTTAGGAATTTCTAGGTGTTAGTCTGTAAGGTAGATTTTATATTGTGCCCTAGCCCTTCTGCCATGAGTATGAAGAGGAAATGGGAGAGAGAGTCACCTTGTCTGATGACTCTATAGGATTTGAATGTTTCCAAGGGTGAACCATTAACAAGAATTGAGGAAAAAATGATGGCTACTAAATACATGACCCAGTTGGTTCATTCCGTACTAAAGCCAAAGGATCAAATAATTTTTTCCATATATTCCCAATTTATTTTCTCAAAGGATTTGGAGAGGTCAAGTTTGGGCTAGGATTATTACAGGATTTGTCGACTTTCTAAATATCTAGTTTTATTGGGAGAGATAAGAATGGGAAATATGGGCCTGAGGTGGTTGGCTATGGCCTTGGTTATGAGCTTATAAATAAAAATGCAAAGGGATGTCGGTCTGAATTTACCTTGTGAGGTTGCATTCTCCTCCTTTGGCACTAACATGATGAAGGTGGCATTGAGAGCTAGAAGAATCCACCAATCAATACATGATTATTCTATGATCTTGAGAATATCATTATGGATAAAGTCCCAACATTGCTTGAATAATTCTACCGTGAAGCCATTTGGCCTAGGGGCTTTTCCATTTGGCATTTGGTGAATGGATTCATAGACTTTTGCTTCACTTATAGGTTTCACTTTAAGATGTTTGCGATGATTATACAAATATATGTATGGCAACAAGATAAGGGTTCAAATAGAATATATGAGTTGAAATCCACTAAATATTATCTAATTGTATCATGTGTCTCTATGTGTTCTCTATTATCAAATCGTAGATGTTTTATGAAAATAAAACCTACGGATAAGTATGCTTTCCCTAAGTGTGGTGGTGCACTTAGAACAACATAAATAAATATATTTGACCTTTTCCTTAAAATGAATAGATAAAGGGAAGAAATCCTACTTTTAATATGTTTGCTTTTCCTCACCTCCCTTTGTCTCTTTCGTCACTCTCATTCTTACTAAACTCACTTGATTGATACTTGCAATGGAAAACAAAAGACAAAAAAAAACATAAGGGCAATATGATATATTCAAGTTAAAAAAATTGAATCGATTAAATTCATAAATACACATATAACATCATTGACACATGCATTAGGAAAGGAAAAAATGTATCTATTATGAAGTAGAAGGAAGAGTAAAACCAATTGATGGATTTGATGTCACTCATCCAACTTTAGTGCCATCCTCATCGCATCCAACATCACAATACATGCACAATACCTCCAAGATTTGTGACCTCACCTGCATAACTCTACTTAACAAAAATTCTTTCTCTCTTGTGCACTATGATCAGTACTCTATTTATAATTAGATGAAGGTATTTTGACATAAATGAATCATTGAATGGCTTTCCTAAAAATGGATGAAGAGGTTTCCTTATTCATGGGAATAGGAGGATAAGAGGTTTAATGGCTCCATTGTGTCCATATTCAAAGATATCAGATGAGGTGAAAGCTGGAACAACTTCTAGAAGCCACTAGACGTTGGGAAGATTCTTGTAATCCAATGAAACACTCTAAGTGGGCCTAGATCCTCTACAACGCAAACTTGCATGGGAGTAGATGCTCTGCAAAGCAGATACTATATTCTAGGGGTGCGTTGATGGCTCAATGGGGCACTTCAACTAGAATCTAAGCAATGAAACTTTGATGAAGGAAAACCACCAATGGGATGGCCTGTTTAGGGCATGTAGCGACTGTTAGTCATCAATAATTTTTCCTGTTCTAGAGATGACTAAATAATGGTCACAGATTTCTAAGAACAACATTTGTGAAATATTGTGATTTTTAGAAATCTCACTACCTTCATTATCCTAAATCAAACTATTTTACTATATTTTTCCCTCTCTTCCTTCTAAGGTTCACCTCATTGCTCCAAAAGGACTTCATTTTTTGGTCTATTAACCTCATTTTTCACTCCCCCTACCCACACTTTCATTCACTCCTTTTTTCTATAAAATAACCCATTTATTCCCTTTCCTAAACCCTCATGAACGACACCCCTATTCCTCACTTTCCTTTGTATATATTAAACAATGTAAAATTCCCCTTTTACATTGTTTAAAACCAAAACTTAAGCCTGTCAGGTTTCCTTATTTTATATAAAATCTCTGTTTTTTTATATATGTGTCAAAAAACACGCCCTTATGGTTTATAGGCCTAAGCCCCTTTTTCTCTAAACCCCCCATCCCCTTGCGCTCATGTGATCTCGACCTCCACCTATCCATAAGCCCCTTCCCTATATATTTTCCACCTCTGCCTTTTCTATTTCATAAACACCATAAACCTTATTATATTAAAACTGGGCCCTGCCTTCCACTATGCCCAATGCCCCTTTCAAAATTATAAGTTAACACATTTTTTGCTGATTTATTAAGGCCCTGGGCCCATTCTCCACCAACCTCTTGATCCAATAAACACGCGCCATCTGTCCTCCACTCCACTGACATGATCGCCTGCTCACCGCCTCCAAAACGCACGACAACCTTCAATCTCCCACCATGAGATCTGACGATACCCAGTGCATATCGCATATATAATTGCATCGGGGTTAACGTCCCATGACCTGCGTGAAATAAGTGGTTTTGACCTACCACGCGTTGCGCTTTGGGTTATATCACATGCCCCCTCCCAAAAACCACTTACCACCTTTTTTCCACGCGACAAAATGCTTCCGATTTTCGAAACCACTTATCCCTCTACACCTTTTTTCAAAAATTCCTGCCTCTGTTCAAAATTTCACCTGGTTCCACCTTTAGAACCCTACCTCCCACACCATTTAATCCTCTGCAAACCCTTTCGAAAAATCCAAACCGCAGAAAAATGCAGTCATGCGCCCTCCCCACAGGTTTTTAAATTAACAAATTGTGTTTATGTGCAGGTTTGATGGTGGAATGCCTAAGAGGCATTCTGATGGTCCAAAAACGACCAAATGAGCCTCTAGATGAAAATTCGGAAGCTTAAATCAAATCAATGATGGCCAGAGGGCTTGTATCAATGTTTACCATTGATGAGACATGATCATTGATGGATAAGAAACCCTCCTGCCATGACAGGAAGCCTCCCCTACACACATAAGACAAATAAAGTCAGAGAACCCAGTGAAGAGAATAATATCAAAGATTAAAGGGCTAATCCTTAATCAAAATAAAAAACAAAATATTAGCTAGTTAAAGAAGAAGTTAAAGGATAAAGGAAGACAATTAAAAGATTAAATGATAAAGGAAGAAGATCAAAAAGATAAATCAAAATATTAATGACAGGCAGAGATCAAACAAATTAAATAAATAAATAAATATAAACAGACAGTCAGAGTGTAAAGACAGAATTTAAAGGCCTAAATAGAGATACTAAAGACAAAACAAGAGGTAGATTAGCCCAAAGCAAATTCGAATTAACTGCACCTACAGGCAATTACTCCTTTGAAATATATTTCTACCACCTAATGCTTTGTTTCCTTCAATAAAGCATTAAACAGTTATTGAACTTAGTCAGAGATATTTTCTATCTACCAAGCAGTTATTGTAAAGTTATTAATAGGCCTTAAAGTAAAAAATTTCACCTATATTCCCTAAGAAGTTAAGATAGGAGTTATTATTCATATAAGTATCCTCAGATATTCCTGCCTTGAGCCTTGCATGGTCTTCAAGGTAAAGAATTCATTAACTCTATAATAAATGACACCCAAACTCTAAACTTAGCTTCACCTCCTCATTTGCAGATAAATACTGCATTTGAGATCATTATATTGTTGGCATTTTATGACTCTTTGAAGTAATCATAGTCTTTTGGAGGTTGAAAATAAATTGATGTCTTGGAGCTTGTGAAAGCTCTGATTTTTTTTTTTTTATGGAGGAGGCTTGCTTGTAGGATTCCTGAGCTTGGTTAATGGTGAAGTGCTTCTATTCTGTTATTGTTATTTTCTGTTTCATTAAGTTTCCATATTTCTATGTTGCAGTAGAACAAAGGATTTAGACTAAGAAACGTTTCTAAAGGCACCTTAGTTCTATTTGTTCTTCATTGCCTTAATTTTTTCCTCTGCTAGGACATTTTAGAGAGTTCTTAATTGCTCTCTAGACCCCCCTAAGCTTGTTTATTTCATGAATAGTTTAATACAGTTAGTATCAAACATGATTTATGGCTAGCCCTGCTTATTTGATGTCACTAAAACACTGTTTTTGAAGTCTCTCTCTGAAGTACCATTGCTTAGGTCTATCAAAGAGGTTTTGTTTCGATCATACCCTTTGTACTTGCTTAAATAATTGTTTTAGAGATCTTCATAGCTATGATCAAAGATGTTTAGACATTCCCTCTTCTCTTATTACAGTTATATTTGTGTCTTGAATGTTTTCTGTCCTTGAAGGTGAAATCACTAGAATTTAAATGAGTTTATCACCTTCTATATTTCATTGGAATTTTTGTCTTAAAGAATTGTCTACTTAATTTCAATCAAAGAATTTATGGTTTGCCCTATTTATTGATTGCCTCTTTATGCTTATGATATTTAAGTCTCTTTTGTTACAATTACATGATAAAGGATTCTTGATTACACTTTGTCCTACTTTTATTCTCACAATTGGTGTCCATCTCATTTCCCCTAAAAACCTTGAAGATCCACTGACCAAGTTAGATTTTCCTTGTGATGCTCCCCAATCCATTGATGAATCCTTCATGAATTTTATAGACTCCATTTCCCAATGACTTGGATATTTCCTGATTCTATCTATTCTTCTTGATCATCATACCCAACCAAAACAAACAACAAACCCTACACTTAATAACTAGCCTAAAATCAACCATCTAAAGTAAACAATTTCACATCCTTTGTATACAATATAGAGAGCCCTCTCTAAGTCCAGGAAGGCTAGGTCCTAGGACTCCAAGGACTAGTTTGATGTTACCTTGTGTATTTGGTCTACCAATCTGCTAAATCACGGGAGACCAACATAATGGCGATCACGGTGGGACATTCTGAGTAAGTCATAAGCTGAATCACTTTGTATCCATCCATCATCACCACCTCATCTCTATTACTAAAATAATGGCGATCATGATGGGACTTTCTAAGTTAGTGACAACATAAGTACTCCGTAGAACTTCAGAAACCCTTGACAAGTAGAAAATCTAGTGAATTTGCCACCTCACCACCATTACTAACATAATGGTGATCATGATGGAACCTCTGAGTCAGTGACAATCTAAGTATCCCTTAGGACTTCAAAAACCCTTATAAAATCATAAAGAAACTCAGAAAACCCAAAAAAACGTTCCTAAATTGGTTTTTTGTCAGTTATTGGTGGTGGACCATACACATATATCTTCAAAATATTTAAAAATATCCACCTGGTGACTCCACTAGCCTCCAGTAGGCCTATTTCTTCACTAGTTCTCATTAGACTTCTTAGGATTGGGTCAAATCAGCCATAAGAAGTTTAGAAGCCTAGTCCCCTATTATTCAAGTTTACTAAGAACTAAGAGAGGTCAACCTTCTAAAAATAGTCCTAAACTTCCAGCCTCTCTGAATTTTGAGTTTGAAATCTAGCTTAACAAAGGATCAATACCAGATCTCATCCAAACCCAAATCCTCCTACTATATTTGATGACCCAGAAAATATTTTGTGGCAAAATTCTAGAGCTGGAAACATAAATACTGTTAGGACTATTCATAAAGCAAGATCTGTCCCTGAACACCTTACAGCCTTGCAAGATCCTTAGTTTGACTTGCACCATTCAAAGAACCTATTTAGAACCAAGTCACATATTGATATTGACCAGAGTGACCTTGAGCCCATAGATTTGCAGTAGATTTCTAGTAGAGAAGCCTCTCCTTCCACTCCTCCTGATTTTCAGATTCTCCATCACTTCAGCTCTTTCCATAACAAATCTGCTCAAAATCAATTTGTTGTTCCAAGTACTTCCACCACACCCATGCACACATCCACTATTCAAAACACTCCATTTCATCCCACATTCCCTCTCGCAAACCCACCTCTTGTAAATCTTTCATTTGCTCCCATCATGGCAGCATGGTATGCCCCCTATTGTTACCACAACCTCTGGTTCCTTTACCAAATGATTATCAATCTTCCCCACTATACCGGAACTGAATCTACCACTGCCCAAAAGAATGTATATAAAATGAATGATGCCTTTGACTACATGGAAATAGAATAAGAGACCATTAAGATGAGGATATTTGCCCAAAGCTTAGGAGGAGAAGCCAAAAAATGGTTTAAAATCTTAACTCCTAACATCCTACATGATCTTCCTTCTCTCTACCAAAAATTAATAGACAAATGGGAAATTAAAAATAACCCTCTCCAAATCCTTTCAGAATACAACAACCTTAAAAGAAATGCTGGGGAAAGTGTCCAAGATTACTGCACTAGATTCAATAGTGTTTACAATGTATTTCCACCAAACATGAAACCTCCACTAATATTAGCCTTAGCAAAATTTCCAGAAGGTTTTGACCCAGATATGGCTTATCCACTAAGAGAAAGAGACCCCTTAACTTTAGAAGATATGTGGAGGGGAGCTGTAAGTGTAGAAGCAAATCTGATTGAAAAAAGAGCTAGGTTAAAATTAGAAAAAAGAGTTACATACAAAGATGAAACAATGGCCTCAACCTCATCATCTGATGCAAAAATTGATAACTTAGTGAGGGTAATGGAAATAATGATGGAAAAGATAAACTTAATTGAAAGAGTACCTCCTAGGGAGAACTAAGCGAATCTTCAAAACAGAAATAGGAATCAAAATTTTAGAAGATACCCTATTCAAAATAGACAAATATGTAATGACCAACAAATTAGGCCTCCTTTCCAAGATAACTATGTAGATGAAGAAGAAAGAGAGACAGAAAGGTTAGAAGAAAATCATGTAAATCTGATAGGATTTAACAGTGAGGGTGATGTTTTTCTCACTAAAGAAGAACAAGGATTCTTTTTGTTAGACCAAACTGAAAACAACCATGAGGATTTTGAAGATTAGCAATTGGGATTTTAAAATTCCATAATGGAGGTCCATAGGCAATATGACCTTAGGAGCAAAAAGAACAAAGAGAATTCTAAGAATAATAACATAGACACTGTTGTTAGGAAAACTTCAGAAAATCTTCCTAAAAAGACAGTAAAGAGTACCAACACTATGGCTAAGAGAGTTGATCTGAACAAAGACAAAACCAGCCAACAAAGTGTTGACCCAAGCTACCTCAGCACTTCTGCTAGTGGCCCTGGAAAATCTGTTCAAAATGGCAGTCCTAATAAAACTCAACAAATCAAAATCAGGGAAAATTTTAAGGATGGACATTTATCTTAAAGTTTAAAAACTTGGCGAATCTTAGTAGTCCCCAATATGTGAATTCTAAATTTTTTTATGTTATTTTTGTAAAAATATTTAGTTTTGAATTAATTCTGTATTATTATATATAAATTTTTGGTGATTTTTAGGGTAAAATATTTTTACACTATAAAATTTGGGCGAATCAATTTAAAAAAAAATGGGAATTGGAAAATCTTTTTTTTGGAAAAAGCATGGAAAATTAGCCCACTTGTGAATATTAGCCCCTAAAATATTCCATGATCAAAATTGCTAAAAACACTATGTGTGACAAAACAGATGTAAATATGTCAAAAACACTAGCACCTTTCAACCTTGAGGGAGAAATTTCCAAGATCAAAATCAGCATACCCCTTACTGAATTAGTAACCCAGGATGTATATAAAAATCAAGTCTTGAAAGCTTTGAATATAGGAAATGGTACTGATACTCTAAACTTGACAGATGATAAACCAGAATTATTGTTTGGTTCTGAAGTAGAAGGAAAATACCAAGAAGGAGTTATCACTCCATTCCATGTCAACTTGAACATACATGATAAAATCCTACACAATGCCATGCTGGACTCTAGTGCCCCTCAAAACCTCATTCCAAAAGTAGTGATGGAGAGATTAGGCCTCGAAATTACTAAACCTTACAAAGACCTGTATTATTTTGATTCAAGCAGAGTCAAATGTTTGGGTCTAATCAAGGATTTATGTGTCAATCTGGCACAAATCCACACTAAGGGTCTAGTCATTGACATAGTAGTTGTTGAAGTTCCCCCAAAGTATGGCATTATTTTATCAAGATCATGGGGAGCCAAGCTTCAAGGGAGCCTTCAAATGGACATGTCTTATGCTACCATCCCACTATTTAACCAAACAAGGATATTGTACCAGGAATCTCATATGAAATATATGGTAAGAAACCTAGATAGGCCAAACAACACTCTTGTTCATTCCATTCATTCAAATCTTAATTCATTTATCTTGTACAATGAAGATGTCAACAAACAAGAAAATGAAAATGAGAAAGAATTAAGCCCACCAGAACGGTCAAATCTGTCCTAAAAGGAAGAACATAACAACTCAAACTTTAGCAGCCTTGAACATCAACATGACAGTGAGTATGAGATAGAAACACTTTGGAACATGATATTTGATGGCTCTTGTGGCAAAGATGGTTCTGGATTTGGTGTATGGATACATAATACAAACAAAGGACACTCCTACAAACTTGATTTCCAATGCACTAATAACATTGCAGAATATGAAGCTCTCCTCCTTGGATTACATTTGCTTAAAAAAATAGGAGCCAAGAAAATATCAGTCCAAGGAGATTCAGAGCCAATCATTAGGCAAATAAAAGGGGAGTATTCAGCCAAAAACCCAAGATTAAGAGAATATAGGAATGCTGCCATGGATCTCCTAAAAACCTTTGAGAAATATGAACTCACTTTCATCCCTAGAGCTCAGAATAACCTTGCAAATGAACTTGCCTTTGCTGCCAGAAATTGCCAAATACCCCATGTAAATGAACAATTCACTGTCAAAGTAAAAAATCGGCCTACAGTACTTGAAAATGAAAACTATTGGCAAGTGTTTGAGGGTGATAAGAACATTGATGATTTTCGGCAATCTAAAAATGATTTTACTATACCAACACCTAGCTCAATGCATGAAGAAGATTGTTTTGCTGAAAAACAAGCCCATAAAACATAGTTGTCCTCTGCTACTGATATAAACAAGTTTTAACATCTTTATAAGGCATAATTTATGGACAATCTAGACCAAAATGACCTTTAGGTTTTACAATGTAAATATGATACAATACCAAGGGGCCTTACACCATTAGAGGAGCTTTTTTATTTCAATGATGCAGCTAAAAAACCAAAGATGGAGCCTACAAAAACTAATGTAGAAGAATATAAAATAGGAAGCATGCATGAACCCAAAATGATCAACCTATCTAACACTCTTCCTCCTCATATAAAATAGGAATATATTGAACTTTTCAAAGAGTTTGGAGATGTGTTTGCATGGGGGTACAAGGATCTGAAATGATATGATACCAACATCATTCAACATAAAATTCTTCTTAGGGAAAATCAGAAACCTTTCAAACAAAAACTAAGTATGATAAACCCTATTTTATTACCTTTAGTTGAGAAAGAGATTAAAAAGATGTATGATGGTGGGATTATAGTTCCCCTTAGGTACTCAGAGTGGGTATCCAACCTTGTGGCAGTTAGGAAGAATACTGGCGAAATTAGGCTTTGCATTGACTTTAGAAATCTAAACAAGGCCTCCGTGAAAGATAATTATCCCTTGCCTAAGATGGATCATATACTCCAAAAGGTGGTTGGATCAAAGATAATATCACTACTGGATGGTTTTTCAGGCTATAATCAAGTGCTAGTACTCCCAAGTGATCAACATAAAACTTCGTTCACCACACCTTGGGGTACATTCGTGTATGTTAAAATTCCATTTGGTTTGATGAATGCAGGGGCCACATTCCAAAGGGCCATGGACATAGATTTTTCAAAATACATAGGCTATTTCATAATCATTTACCTTGATGACATCACTGTTTACTCCAAAACCGATAAAGAGCACTTAGTCCATTTGAGAAAAGTTTTTGAAAAATGTAGGAAATATGGATTATCTTTGAATCCCAAGAAAAAAATCTTTAGTGTCCAGGAACGAAAACTCCTAGGCCACATAATCTCTAAAGAAGCAATAAAATTAGACCCCAAAAGGATTGATGGCATATTGAAAGTCAGCCATCCTAGAAACATCAAGGAGTTGCAATCTTTCATTGGGAAGATCAACTTTTTGAGAAGGTTCATCCCCAACCTTGCTGAAATTTTTAGAAATATCACAAACATGCTAAAAAAGGATACCGGAGTTAAATGGACTTTGAAGGCCAAATAGTCATTTGAACTAGTGAAACAAGCTCTCACTCAAACACTAGTTCTTATCAGTCTTGATTTCACCAAGGATTTCTCCTTTTTTTCATTTGCATCTGAACACACCATTGCTGTAGTGTTGTTGTAAAAGAATAACATGGCGCAATAACAACTAATAGCCTTCTTTAGTAAAGCATTAATATATGCTCCACTAAAGTACAAAATCATGGAGAAACAAGACTTAGCCTTGATAAAAGCATTGAAATATTTTCGAGTCTACATTTTACACTCTCATATTATTTCTTTTGTCCCACATACAGTTGTCAAGGACATTCTAAATCAAGACCTTGATGGTAAAAGGGGTAATTGGATTGTTATTATCTTAGAATATGATTTATAAATTAGACCTACCAAGCTGACTAAAGGATAAGGATTAGCAAAACTCATGTCAGAATCAAATTTGCAAGCATTAGACATGAATATGCTTGATGTTTTAGAAGACACAAAAGAATTCACAGCTCCATACATTGAAGAAATATTTCTGAATTCATCTTGGTATGCTGATATCATATATTTTCTTCTTTATCTCAATGCTCCTCCTTCTTTATAAAAGACAAAAATTAGATTATTGAAACAAAAAGCTTTAAATTATTGCATTTTAGATGGAGCTCTGTATTGGAATAATGCTATTGGCATATTTCTTATATGTTTTCTTGAGAATGATGCAGGAAAAATCATGCATGAGCTGCATGAGGGAGAGTGTGGAGGTCACCTTTAGTAGAAAACCATAGCAAACAAGATTCTTAGAGGTGGCTATTATTGTCCCACCCTTTTCCTTGACACTCAAAAACTAGTCATGACTTGCCATAAGTGCCAAATTTTTTATGGCAAGAGAAAACTCCTACCTTTACCTTTACATCCCATTAGTATTGAGGCTCCTTTTCAACAATGGGGTTTGGACTTTATTGGAGAAATTCACCCCACCTCATTTTCCCAGTACAAGTGGATCCTTACTGCCACTGATTATTTCACCAAATGGATAGAGGCTATCCCTTCTAGGAATTATACTAACTCAGTCATTATCAAGTTGCTTGAGACCAACATCTTGTCCCGATTTGGTTGTCCTATAAAGATCATTACAGATAATTTTGATGCCTTTAAATCCAAAATAATGGTTGAATTTTGCCATAAATATCATACCACCTTGGGGAATTCCATTACTATCTCCAAGGAAATGGGTTAGCTGAATCCTCCAACAAAATTCTGATCAACATTATCAAGAGACTACTGGAACATAACCAAAAATCATGGCATAGTAAGCTAATTCATGAATTATGGGATGATAGACTAACCATCAAGAAATAAATTAGTATGTATCCCTATCAGTTAGTATATGGCATGGATGCAGCCTTCCCAACATCCTTGGAAGTTCCAGTCATGAAACTCCTCCAAGAAGTGCAATCAGAATAAAATGACATGCAAAGAAGGCTGAATCAAACCATTCATTTACAACAGCCAAGAGAGGAGGTAAAAGAACACAAGAATTACAAGAGAGCATCAATAAGATCTTTGACAGAAGGACTAAAGCCAATAATTTCCAAGTTGAAGACACAGTTTTGAAATGGGATTCTAGGAGGTAAGACAAAGGTAAACATGGAAAATTTGAGAATTTGTGGAAAGGGCCTTATATCATTCATTCAATTAGGGGTCATAATGCTTTCTTTCTACAAGGGCTAAATGGAGAAGAGTTATTTGGAGGTCCTATCAATGGTAGGATGCTCAAACATTATTTTGGTCAAGAGTCCTAGTTTCAAAGTTTTCATTCATTATACATAACACTACATGATAAGAGATCATAAAAACAAAAAATTTAGAAAAAAAAAAGAAAAGAGGGACGATTTGAAAAGAGGTATAGCCCCATACCCAAAAAATAGTACTGCTGAAAGTGTGCAAGCCTAAATTCCACTACTTTCTCGAAAAGAATATCTTGTTCAATCATCTAGCCTAATCATGGCCAAACATGTTTAAATTTATGTTGATAAGTTAGTTTAAATTTTTTTTGTCAAAGTTATTCAAGCTTGACTTATCAGAAAATATAGATTAGGAATGAAAGATACTGGTTCCACATGCTCAAAACAGAACCAAAGAGAAAGATGGGGATGCATAGCAAATGATAGATCATAACCCTTATTTTTCTAGTTATTACTTATGCAAAATAATGTTTTTGTGCAGCTTGTTCCAATGCCACAAACCATGGTAAATCATATTGCCTAATCCTAATTTAAACCATGTTTTCAATTTCATGTCAATAGATTAGAGAATCAAATCTGCCAAACAGCTTAATCTTGGAAGTCAAATAGTCTAGGTAGAGAATAAAAGAGTTCACTAGCTTAATCTGAACACTTGGAAGCAATAAGGATAGAAGTAGATAGTTTATTTTTGTTTTCAAAATAAAAATTTCAAGATTTTTCTAGTTCAAGTGCACTCGAGGAAGAAAAAATGTTGGGCCAAATAGGTTGGGTAGGTAAAAATAAAGTTGAAGAAATCATGTGTTGCAGATTACTGAGATCACCACTTCAAAGAAATATCGGCAAATGAAAAGAAGGAAAAATTTGCCCAATGGAAAAGGCACTGGTCTTCATAAACTTAGAGATTTGATGTCTGAAAGTTCTCGACACCTCTAGAAAGGGAGGTTTTCTCCTCAAGTGGAGCCACTGTTAGTCATCAATAATTTTTGTTGTTCTAGAGATGACTAAGTAATGGTCATAGATTTCTAAAAAAATCATTTGTGAAATATTGTGAGTTTTACAAATATCACTACCTTAATTATCCTAAATAAAACTGTTTTACTATGTTTTTCCCTCTCTTCCTTCTAAGGTTCACCTCATTGCTCCAAAAGGACGTCATTTTTGGGCCTATTAACCTCATTTTTCACTCCCCCTACCCACACTCGCATTCACTCCTTTTTTGTTCTGAAAAACCCATTTTTTCCCTTTCGTAAACCTTTGTGAAGGAAACCCCTATTCCTCACTTTCCTTTGTATATATTAAACAATGTAAAAGTCCCATTTTACATTGTTGAAAACCAAAACTTAAGCGTGTCGGGTTTCCTTATTCTATATAAAAACTCTGTTTTTTTAATATATATGTCAAAAAACTCGCCCTTATGGTTTATAGGCCTAAGCACCTTTTTCTCTAAACCAATATCCCCTTGCACTCATGTGATCCTAACCTATGCCTATCCATAAGCCGCTTCCCTATATATTTTCCACCTCCACCCTTTCTATTTCATAAACCCCATAAACCTTATTATATTAAAACTGGGCCCCGCCTTCCACTATGCCTAGCGCCACTTTAAAAGTTATAATTTAACACATTTATTTATTTATTTATTAAGGCCCCAGGCCCATTCTCCACCACCCCCATGATCCAATAAACACACGCCATCTATCCTTCACTATGCTAACCTGACAGTCCGCTCACTGCCTCCAAAACGCGCGACAACCGTCAATCTCCCACCCCAATATTGACGGTCCTCGACACATATCACATATATAATTGCGTCGGGGTTAAAGCACATGAAAATTTGAATAAGCGATATCTTATCCACCGAGATTCCCCTGATCACACACTATTTTATCTTCATGCACAATACAGAATCTCTTCTACCATTGATCATCACATGCGGAAATAAAATCAATTGCATGCACACATTAAAACCATAAACAATAACACATATGAACACAGTATGTAATGGGAAAGCTTAAAGCTGAAATCCCCCAAATATATGTATATTATATGTGTCATAGAGATCATGTAACAATCATCAAACAAAGCTCCTCACAAGCTCTCGGTATAATCTCCACTTGCTACACACTAATCAAGCTAGATCTAGCAAAACACATGCTCCAATCTCTGCCACTTGATAGCCTGCCTCTACTGCGCAATCCCTGCTGAAGAATGCCTCTTGATGAGAATTAATTACCCCAGCCTTGCTCACGCAGTATTTATAGGCATCTCTACTAAGTGTTGGATGCAAACCATGCATCACTTATAGTCACAATTGATAGTCACACTTGCCCTTTCACCTATCTTTGCACTGGTCTCCACTGAAACTGTCCATGCACTGAAGTTAACTAATGTATTCTTTAGTTGATTAATGAGTTTATAATTAGTGAATTAATTAATAATTAATTCACACCACTCTCACTAATTGTATCAATCGGTTAAACTAGATACAAATAGCTCAACTATGTTTAGATTAGTTAAACTGAACACAACTCCATTAACTTCCTCAATCAACTCCACCAAACTCTGTCACATGAGTTCTAACTGAATTATCCATGCAATAGCTCCACATAACCCTCAGGAATAGCGTAATTCCTTCTGTCAGCTCCTGTGCCACATCTGTGCACTTAACTGAAGTGCTCCAAGAGAATAAGATAATGTTTAGAGTCCAAATATTATTAAGAACTAATAATATTCGACATATCTATTTTTAGACTGGCAATCTAAAAATAGATTCTGCCCAATATGTCTAAAAATAGAAATCCATCTATTTTTCCAACTTGACCAACCATCCACAAATAACATCCTGCAACTCATAGAATATGATCGACATGTCTAAAAATAGACATAGTCTAAAAATAGACTTTGCGACAAAAAATCACCTGTGTGGCCCCCACCTAGTTTTGGTGATCACTTTCCAACTAGGATCAGGAATGATGTTTCAGGATGCCTCCTTCACTGTTTCTTGTTGCAATATTCAACACTCCCTCTCAACAAGAAAGGATTGTCTTTGCATGCGACATGCAACTCCATGCATTCGCCCTGCAACCTTTACAAGCGCCATGCAACTCCATGCATCTACTCTGCAACTCCTCTGAAACTGAATAGGCTCCAAACAACTCAATCAGTCTTGATGCATCTAGCATCTATCATCAAAGTCTTCGACTTCTGCTTGGCCAACTGCACATGTCATCAGGAACCACTGCGCTGTTGAACTCTTGTACCCATGCACTGCGCATTTTCACAAGGCATGAGCTACAAATCAGAGGCATGAGCTACAAGGCAGCCAGCAGAAGGCTACAAGGATCGCAGAATCGCAGAAGGAAGGATCGTCACCGACGCGGAGTCCAACGCGGAGTCCAATCCTCTACCCTCTACCCTCTACGAAGGGAGTCCTCTACGAAGGGAAATCTACGAAGGGGAGTCTACAAATATATATTGCTATGGTGGGTGTTTAACC